>NQII01006195.1:18332-82016 GCA_002778355.1 Clitarchus hookeri | reverse complement strand
AAAAAAAAAAAAAAAAAAAGTACAGAGAGTGTACTTTGAATGCAAAATCGGTTTATAAAAGTTAAACTACGTAAATTTTGCACATCCCCAGGACACTTGGCAATATAAAAATAATATATTACTATCACGGAGTTAGAGAAATTTGAACCTATAACCCTCGAACCATAGTCGGGTACTTTAAACAACAAACTACTTAAGTTACAGTAGAGATGCTCTTTTAAATCTGCTACTATAGTCACCAACGAAGAGGCTGTCATTCCCTTGTACAAATACATTACTTTATTAAACATGTTCCTATATATTTTTTCAATCTATGCATATATGCCTCATGCCCATCTTTATTGGAAAGCTTTTAAGGTTAAATATATCGTATTTACCATGTTGATATCTTAATAAAGGCATGTTATGTATTAAAAACAATTTTTCTTGTTTCAGTCGTGCTCTAAATCATTTGTGCCTATGCACACATTCATTGTTTTTATATATTATTTTTAAATAACTATGTTGATGGCCACATATTTCGCAAGTCAGGTTGTAAGCAAGTGAATATGTACAGGCATTTAGGTAGGCGAATAAAATTTGTGAACTAACGGTTAGGTTCGTGAAATCCAGATGGAAAGTATAATTTCTAGTTCCAGGAATATATGTTTAAGCCCTATAAAACCATAAAGATTAGCCTATACATTTACTCCATTGTTATGTTTTTAACGAAAACAGTTTATAACAGACTGTTTACGATATAAGGCTAGAATCAAAAAAATATTAAATTTTTGAGTTTAGAATTTAAAATATATTACTAAAAATCACTCAAAAATATTCATGTTCGTCCATGTAAAGTGTGAATCCTTATACAATTCTTAGTCCTTCTTTAAATATAAAACCTACTATTCTGGCACTTATAAACTTCGTGTCGTCATGCAGTGAGCTTGACGGAAAAGCGACACCGATATGCCACTGAAAGTTCTGTAGATGACACTAGTGGACCCAGATGGTTCGGCTGTTGTGATGTNAAAAGCGACACCGATATGCCACTGAAAGTTCTGTAGATGACACTAGTGGACCCAGATGGTTCGGCTGTTGTGATGTTGGAAGGAGTAGGAAACAGGAATGAAGATGTCTTTGTGGAATGAGATGTTGCTCCCGGTGATACGTTCACAGGCTCGTCGTTCATACCGGTCGCAGTCAATTTTGGTAGAGGAGGTATAGGATAGAAATAATTATCTATTACGTGGCAGAACCAACAGAGTAACTTCGATGAGGCCTGTCCTAATATGTTTGCAGAATGAATCACTACTATAAAACAACGACCCTCTCAATGANGAGTAACTTCGATGAGGCCTGTCCTAATATGTTTGCAGAATGAATCACTACTATAAAACAACGACCCTCTCAATGAGCATATATATTTAATGTCGTTGGGATTGATCTTAGAGCCTTTTATTTTATGCTCTCGTACGAAGAATTGTGTGCGAAAATACGTCGTAACAGTAGCTACAGGGATTAATTTTTCTGGCAGAGGTAACGCATCCGAAGAAGTCGATAGCGCTGTAGGTACCATGCCCATAGCAGTTGGCAATGGTGTTATTGCAGGCAGTCCACCTGAAGAGTCGAGGGAACTTCTGGTACCTCACACGAATAAGTCCATGGCATGGCCGTAGATCCCGAGAGCTCTGGATTGTTCGAAGACATCACAGATACTAAATATTATGTTGACTGTAAAAGCTAGATGAGACGATCCGTACCTCCACACTTTTAACGACTAACTGCTGATCCTCTACAAGGAGCCGTTATTTATATCGACAGAACACCCCTACACTCTTATCATATATATCCGACACACTGCCTGTTTCAACCCGAAGGCATATGTACATTCCCAGGTCTATCTGTGCGAATTAAACCAACATTTGTTTTACAACATTAAATAAATAGGTTTTGTTGCATAATAACTATGTGGATTTTCGTTTTTTTATTGTTTTTTAAGGAAAAAATTATAGCCTAACTAGTTACGGTAAAAAATACATTAATATGGTCTCTCTCACACACAAATAAATATACAGATAAATACACAAAAACCAGAACAAAACAATTTTTCACGTCTGTAATTTTTTTTTAAAATTGTTCTACAGAAGCGATATTGGGGTGACTTTTTGTCTAGTCGTAGGCAACAGATTCGCCATCCAAGTACAAAGCACACCATTTGTGCAGTAGCTGTGCATTCCTCCTCATACATGTCTAATCAGATACTGACCTGTCGCAGTCATGCCGATGCAAATCGCTAATAAATTTCGACAGTTTGCGCAGTGAAGAACAGCATTACCCGAATAGCACATTGATGATTTCAATTTCGCTTTTGCATAAGTCGCTTAACGTTTTTTTCTTCTCAGGCCCTGCCATGTAAACCGGTCCTTTCGTATACTGCATCAGAAAGTTGCGTAGCACATTTCCCACTTTGCGATACGAAATTTTGTATTCGTCCCACTCCTGTCCATGGCGGTACTTCGTCAGCCAGTCGTTCGTCTCCTTGCTTTTGTCGTCCAACAATTTCCATGAATAAGGAGGTTGGAAGGAGCCTGTGCACGTTATATTATCGTCGTCGTAGGACACAGCGATCTACTTCAACACGTTGAGGCTCTGACTCTGGAAGTATTTCATATCACAGTGAATCCTGCTGCTGTCTATGCTTTAAGTCGACTAAAAAGATATCTCTTATCGCTTACAGCCCATCGTTCGTATGTGTAGCCTCGGAGGCATTCACAGAAGTATCTTGACGAATTTGTTTCGACAATTGTAGGATGCGAGTATGTAGTGAAGTATCAGACAGAAAGTGTACGTCTTGGCAGGTACACTCAAGAGATAAAAAAAACTGGAACACCTGCCTAACATCGTGTAGGGCCCACGTGAGCACGCAAAAGTGCCGCAAGACGACGTGGCATGGACTAATGACTAAAGGAATGGAGGAGGCAATTCACACCATGAAACCTGCAGGGGAGTCCACTAATTCATAGTAGTGCGAGGCGGTGGAGATCTCTTCTGAACAGCAAGTTGCAAGGCATCCCAGATATGCTCAGTAATGTTCATGTCTGGTGATTTAGGTGGCCAATGGAAGTGTATAAGGTAAGAGGAGTGTTCCTGGAGCCACTCAGTAGCAACTCTCGACGTGTGGGATGTCGCATTGTCCTGCTGGAATTGTCCACGTCCGTCAGAATGCACAATGGACATGAATGGGTGCAGGAGATCCGACAGGATGCTTACGTACCTGTCACCTGTCAGAGTCGTATCTAGANAGAGTGTTCCTGGAGCCACTCAGTAGCAACTCTCGACGTGTGGGATGTCGCATTGTCCTGCTGGAATTGTCCACGTTCGTCGGAATGCACAATGGACATGAATGGGTGCAGGAGATCGGACAGGATGCTTACGTACCTGTCACCTGTCAGAGTCGTATCTAGACGTATCAGGGGTCCCATTTCACGCCAACTGCACACGCCCCATACCATGACAGAGCCTCCACCAGCTTGAACAGTCCCCTGTTGACATGTAGGGTCCATGGATTCATGAGGATGTCTCCATACCCGTACACGTCCATCGGCCCGATACAATTGGAAACAAGTCTCGTCAAACCAGGCAATGTGTTTCCATTCATCAACAGTCGAATGGCGATGTTAGCGGGCCCAGGCGAGGCTTAAAGCTTTGTGTCGTGCAGTAAACAATGGTACACGAGTGGGCCTTCAGCTCCGAAACCCCATATCAATGATGGTCCTTTGAATAGTTCACACACTGACACTTGTTGATGCCCCAGCATTGAAATCTGCGGTAATTTGAGAAAGTGTTGAACGTCTGTCTNGGTGCAGGTGATCGGACAGGATGCTTACGTACCTGTCACCTGTCAGAGTCGTATCTAGAAGTATCAGGGGTCCCATTTCACGCCAACTGCACACGCCTCATACCATGACAGAGCCTCCACCAGTTTGAACAGTCTGCTGTTGACATGTAGGGTCCATGGATTCATGAGGATGTCTCCATACCCGTACACGTCCATCGGCCCGATACAATTGGAAACAAGACTCGTCAAACCAGGCAATGTGTTTCCATTCATCAACAGTCGAATGGCGGTGTTAGCGGGCCCAGGCGAGGCTTAAAGCTTTGTGTCGTGCAGTCAACAAAGGTACACGAGTGGGCCTTCAGCTCCGAAACCCCATATCAATGATGGTCCTTTGAATAGTTAACACACTGACACTTGTTGATGCCCCAGCATTGAAATCTGCGGCAATTTGAGAAAGGGTTGAACGTCTGTCAAGTTTAATGATTCTCGTCATTCGTCGTTTGTCCCGTTCGTTCACGATATTTTTCGGCCACAGCTTTGTCGAAGTTTTGATGTTTTACCATATTCCCGATATTCACAGTACACTCGTGCAATGGTCGTACACGAAAATCGAACTTTTATCGCTACCTCTGAGATGCTATGTCCCATCTCTCGTGCGCTGACTATAACAGCACGTTTAAACTCACTTCAATCTTGATAATGTGCCATTGTAGCATCAGTAACCGATCTGGCAACTTTGCCAGACGCATCGCGTTATTCTGATTGGTTCCATACCTCGGTTATTTACATACACACAACTATAAAAATTTTTTTTGGCTCTCCAGTGTATATTTTCATGTGCATTGAATTCGAACTTGCAGTCGATCACATCCAAAATCATATGTTCGTCCTGTTTACTCAGGTCAAACACCATGAGTGGGGCCATACTTTTGAACTTATCTGGGCTCAGTATCAGGGATTGGTTGTTCCCATAATATCCATTTTGGAATTGAGCGTACATTTGATATGCCAGCAGGTACTGGCCATTTTCGAAATTAATGTTGATCTACACATATGGATAGCTTTTACTATTAAATATATATTTCCACAAAATATATTCCACATGTGACGAACTGCGAATGACTTACTCTCACATCGTGTTGTCTCCCGGTCTGTAGCCCGACTATGATGTACTTCGGTTTCTCGGTGGCAAAGCTGGACTACACCATCTATTTGCTGTGCTGGCTGGTGAGGAATCCTAGTTAGGTCTCAAGACTCTACGACCTGAAAGCCACATTGGTTTTTTTGCCATCTTCCACATTCTTCAGCATATTGATGCGTTCGGTAGTACTCAGGTAAAAATGAGGCAGCATCCATTCGATATATTGTAGCTTCAGTTCCACTGTCTCTAGGTTTTCCCCCATACCCGCATAAGCATTTGTGTATGTATTGGCTAGGAGCAGTACCAGTTTCTGCTTCGAATTTATGATAATTCGTTGTAGCCTTCAGTGAATCCCAGCAATAGCGCTAGGGGTATGTAGACCTCGAATTTCCCTCCAGGGTATATAGGAACACTGTAGTCATCTTATATTCCCTAATCTGAAATCTTGGGCACAGACAGCTTGTTCAGTATGAGCGAGAAGTTATTTTTGATCGCAGTCATTATGCCGACATCTCGAGTCTGGTCTATCTCGACACCGTTGAGCAAATAAGTGATGCGATTCATGAGGTGGAGAATACAATTGTTTGTTATTTTCATCGATTCTGGGTTGGATCCATCTTCTTTCATCAGTTTTNTCTGGGTTGGATCCATCTTCTTTCATTAGTTTCCCCCTGAATCACAGAAATGACTGACAAGGAAGTGTGCAGATAGCTTGGTGTTGGACTGATACCCGAACTTCCGATGATAACATGCATGGTCTGTTCAGGAATGGCGGGTATGCATGAAGTTCCACTATCATGAAGCTGTCTTCAAAAACGACTGGTTAGTCGCTGTAAATGTAATTTTTCGTGGCCATCTACCTCGAAGTCAATACTGGAAAGTAAAATATCGTAGGCATGTTTTAATACCATCGTTACCTGCAGCAAAATCATTGTCAGTTTGATGTGCTGCTTTCGTTTATGGCCTCAGGTTGCCATAATGGCCAGTTTGATGTGCTGCTTTGGTTTATGGCCTCTGGTTGCCATAAAACGTATTCCCATATTCTCAATTGCAAGTAAAGTGTGATATATTTGTTTCGAAAGTTCACCAACTCTCCGCGCTAGATGACGATCATCACTACCACCTCGTGTGCTCTCTTCACGACGACGGGAACATAAGTGATGCTTTGCGATGCCGGGGTCAATTTATAACCTGGAGGGGCCATCTGCGAAAATTCATGCAACATATTACTTGGTCTACCTTTGCGATATTTACTGCTCGTAAACTTACATATTATTAGTATCACAGGCAAGATGTTTACAGGTCGCAACGATTCGTAGAATTTTTCAAGCTTCGTATATATGTAAATCGAACCCCAGCATTATTTCGATGGAATTTTGTTTCATAAAGTCAATATCTTCGCTGCATCTGAATATGCTCTTCAGAGTATTGAAACTTCCACATAGTTGGAATTCTGTGTCAGGAGACAGCTAATATTTTATGTACCTTGCAATGTCATATAATTCTTAAGAGTCAATGTGCAATGTTACCTCACGGGAAACATTACCACTTTTGACGAGATACACCTGGAAATTTTTTTCTTCCACGTTCGGTATTGCATTGCAGGTTTGAAAATCGATGAAACCTATGCACCATTCCCCCTCCAGGTTGAGTGGTGGAAAATGTACCGCATTCATCTCGGAACTACCACCTATCAAGGTAAGCATTATCGATACGACTGGTGGTTTCTAGTGCACGAATAGCCATTTTATTCAATAACTTGTACGAACTAACATGGAAACGAAGACACAAGTGCCTTCAGTTCCAATTGTTTGGCATCTGCTCAAGCTCGTAGTTGTTATTCAGTTTGCAATTTTTCAGGTACAGTCGCAGGTTGGATGGAAGACAGAAATGACCTAAACTGCCATAGTATTCCGCACATTTGTCATGTTTGACAAAAGTCACCTTGTGTGTACCGAGCCCGGCTGTCGTATCCAGGTTGATTATGGCACATTTGACATGTTTGGTTTCAGGGGGCATAGCATCTCACATGAAATATCCACATTCATGAGTGGTCGTTTCGGTAGAGAATTCATTGCCCCTCCTCCTGTTGCGATGCTTTTGCACTTCTCCTCCTCCTCGGTAGGGCTGTCATATGTAAAGTCCTTGGCCATTTTTTTTTTCCCATATCAATAAATAATCCATATTTTCATAATGCCTTTAAGTCTCTCTCAACTGCTTCTGGTCGTTCGATGCTCTGTTGATGGCTCGGATGATACCACTCCTGGCTCCGATTAGGACCCCAAGGGCTCCAAGTGCAGACAAAAGTAGTGTAAAAAATATACCGGTAGATGTTTTCTTGATCTCTGCATGTTTTTCTACACCTTTCTACCACGTTTCGTTTCACTTGCGTCTTCCGCTTGTTCTTTTCACCCATGCCCATCTTCACTTAGGCATTCATCACTTTGGAGATGCCCCTCACTGCTATTTTTTTCTCAGAACCCGGTATCTGATGATTTTCTTATCTCGTCAGCCTCCTGTGCAAGTATCTTGTCTGACTGGTGTCGGGTTTCTTGATCCTTGTGCTGGGAATAGGCGTTGTCATATTGTTTGCATGCCACGTTCAGCGCACTGATGCCCATATCGGCGCATGTCAATCTGTTAGCTAACTTGGTTCCTGGCATGCAGAACTTGTATCCAGGAATATGCAGCTCGAACAGTACATTGTTGATCAGTGTAACGACGATCCCATTTCCAGATGTGTTCTTACTTCATCGAGACATAATGTTGAACAGACCTAAAAACCTATAAATATGCTTCTTTTATACATTTCTGTTTCAGTATCATTCTAGACTCGAAACAGTATGGATGTAATACATATTCAAAAATGTTATTTAAAAGCAAACTCTGCAAGAGGCAGTTTACTAGGAGTGATAATATGAATAGATGCTATATTACCAATAAAACGTTCTTAATGTCATCAACAGGCTTGTTTATGCTACTTTCTCCTCATCACCATCCAATGTATGACATAAACCAAGCAGAAGAAAACCGTTTACACATCGTCAAGCTGGATGTTACTCTATCCACATGCATTAATGATGAAGACGAAGCTGTCTCCCACGAATCGGGTTATGAAAGCCTATTTACGAATACTGTGANTACAGTCGCAGGTTGGATGGAAGACAGAAATGACCTAAACTGCCATAGTATTCCGCACATTTGTCATGTTTGACAAAAGTCACCTTGTGTGTACCGAGCCCGGATGTCGTATCCAGGTTGATTATGGCACATTTGACATGTTTGGTTTCAGGGGGCATAGCATCTCACATGAAATATCCACATTCATGAGTGGTCGTTTCGGTAGAGAATTCATTGCCCCTCCTCCTGTTGCGATGCTTTTGCACTTCTCCTCCTCCTCGGTAGGGCTGTCATATGTAAAGTCCTTGGCCNTGCCCCTCCTCCTGTTGCGATGCTTTTGCACTTCTCCTCCTCCTCGGTAGGGCTGTCATATGTAAAGTCCTTGGCCATTTTTTTTTTCCCATATCAATAAATAATCCATATTTTCATAATGCCTTTAAGTCTCTCTCAACTGCTTCTGGTCGTTCGATGCTCTGTTGATGGCTCGGATGATACCACTCCTGGCTCCGATTAGGACCCCAAGGGCTCCAAGTGCAGACAAAAGTAGTGTAAAAAATATACCGGTAGATGTTTTCTTGATCTCTGCATGTTTTTCTACACCTTTCTACCACGTTTCGTTTCACTTGCGTCTTCCGCTTGTTCTTTTCACCCATGCCCATCTTCACTTAGGCATTCATCACTTTGGAGATGCCCCTCACTGCTATTTTTTTCTCAGAACCCGGTATCTGATGATTTTCTTATCTCGTCAGCCTCCTGTGCAAGTATCTTGTCTGACTGGTGTCGGGTTTCTTGATCCTTGTGCTGGGAATAGGCGTTGTCATATTGTTTGCATGCCACGTTCAGCGCACTGATGCCCATATCGGCGCATGTCAATCTGTTAGCTAACTTGGTTCCTGGCATGCAGAACTTGTATCCAGGAATATGCAGCTCGAACAGTACATTGTTGATCAGTGTAACGACGATCCCATTTCCAGATGTGTTCTTACTTCATCGAGACATAATGTTGAACAGACCTAAAAACCTATAAATATGCTTCTTTTATACATTTCTGTTTCAGTATCATTCTAGACTCGAAACAGTATGGATGTAATACATATTCAAAAATGTTATTTAAAAGCAAACTCTGCAAGAGGCAGTTTACTAGGAGTGATAATATGAATAGATGCTATATTACCAATAAAACGTTCTTAATGTCATCAACAGGCTTGTTTATGCTACTTTCTCCTCATCACCATCCAATGTATGACATAAACCAAGCAGAAGAAAACCGTTTACACATCGTCAAGCTGGATGTTACTCTATCCACATGCATTAATGATGAAGACGAAGCTGTCTCCCACGAATCGGGTTATGAAAGCCTATTTACGAATACTGTGAGGTGGATCATCATGGGACCATCAAATTGCAGTAAAATATGTGTCCTACTGGAAAAAAAGAATGCACTTAGGTTCGAGAACGTGTACTTGTATTCGAAATCGCTCTAACTACTATAATACCAGCAACTTGCACGATCACTGCAGCCCATATATGGTCCACAATATGTCCCTTGCTGCGATAACAAGACCATTATGCCATCGAGAGAAGCATTGCAAAACTCGGTGTTTATTTTTGACGATCTGGCACTTGAGAAACAGACTTTCATACAGAAGTACTTAAGCATGGGACGAAATGTGAACGTGGACTACTTGCACATTGCCAAGACTTATTCGCAAGTACCCAAACAACTGCTTCGTGATAATGCTAATAGTGTTAGTGCTGTTTCGCATGAACGATATGAATTTGCGCATGCGTACTATGAAAATTTTAATACTCTCATTACATTATCGGAATTCAATAGCCTGTGTTCTTTGTACTGGAAAGTTATGTATATATTCATGTTAATAGTAAAAATACTGGCCTTTACATAATTACAGAAATCTATATGGATTCGATCAGTTCATCGCCGACCATAGAGCATGAGTTACAGCATATCGAAATTCGGGCAGAGTAGTCTCAAGCCACAGATTGACACAGATCAAGATGGGTGTTGTCTCATACCAAGAAACGGCAAAACTTGCGATTTTGGTATAAGAATAATTCTTAACATTGGTGAACCCGAACGATCCGATGATGCTGATTCTAAAAATTTCGTCCTCGAAACGGGTAATTTCTTCATCTCGGAATTACGCAATGTCATGTCTGACCAGAGCAAATTCTTTCGCACTTACTAGCTCCAGCTCGGGACGAAGATGGATTGTGTGAAGACCGAGATCGTTCGCGATTTTATGACAATGGACGAGAAAATAATGGGTGTTCAAAGGCAAATTACCGACAAATTGAATGTGGCATCTGCACAAAATAAAGAGACACTAAAAATAATTAAATATTCCATAGAGCATACATTCACTACGTTGATTTCCCACCTCAATATGAAAACTGATATTTAAAACCATTGCAAGAACATATTGGATATCTGCAGCGAACACCTGGAAAAGATCGAAAATTGTGAGTTGGAGACTCACGAATAAACCCATAAAAGAGAGTAACAGTAAACATTTGTATTCAATACGATACTGGACATTGATAGAGAACTGCACTGAAGGATTTTCTGGGCAAGAGAGCTAGAATTTCGCACGACCTTATAAATGAAGAAATCTATAAATCTATTACTCGCCATATCGATGGACTCAGGGAGCGATGGAGCGCCTGTAGTCTTGAAAATCAACATCGACGAAACTGCTGAGCCCAAAATGAAAAGGAAGCATGATGACATACAAACGGATCGGGACGAAGGACCGGATATGGATTTAGCACACACAAAAAAGGTATGGAAGAAAGCCATGAAATCTCAATCTCTGGTTCGATGGTACCTACGATCACACACATCTTGTAATAATGATACGACGTATGGTGTATAAAGGTATATTGATAAATGGTCCATCGGTGCTGATAAAATAGCATTCCTACCAGGAGGGATAATAAAAAAAAAAAACAATTACAATATGTGTGGAACACCCAGGCTTTACAAACTTCCATTTCTCAAGGAGCCCAGGGAGTTTACAGAATCTGACCTGCAGAAATACAAGACATGTTTCGAGCTCACACACACACTTTACCAAGATAACAATCCCGAGACCGGTGCTTTTAAGGACGAAGGTCACAAAAAAGTCTTCATTTTGACACACCTCTTCAGTGGCCTAGCATTGAAAAGTGCACATGGTCTGAAGAAGACAGATGGTGACAAGAACATCGACTATGTGTTTTGGGAACACCCAAACGAACTGGTGGATAGAATAAAAATACTGGTCGCTTCGCAAATAGTTGGAAATTACTCACACACCAACGAGATTATATTCATCGTCGAAGAACTGAAGGAGGGAGACTACATACAATGAGCCAGATGGGAATCGCCAACCAACTGCATGCGGCTACCAGGTGCAACTACCGCAATCGCAAGGTTATTATTTGTGGGAGGAACAACCTCTTTCAAGCTGCCCTTGTGGATATGATGCCATATGGCCGGGTCAACAAGGGCTACACATAGATGTCGACTGACATCGATGCCCACAGCAAATTCGCCTGTGCCAAGCCAGTCAAATCGAAGAATGAACGTGACGTCACCATGGCCATGGCAGATTTGTTGGGAGATGGTTGCATTCAGACCAATTTGCAAACCGATAAGGGCAAGGGATTCTTCAATGAAAAGATAATGATCTAAGGAATAAATAGAATATAAATTATTATTTCATTTACAGCAATCTCAAAGCATCTATCGTCGTGAGTTTCAACATGACCCCTACAGAGAATATTATGACCTCCGAAATAAAAAATCAGCGCCCCTACAGCCAACTCTAGAACCAACATGGTGGCCGAGCGAGAGTGACACCAGATCCACTAGCAGGCAATAAAGGACCAGTGGAACAAGATAGCAGGGTCGAAAGAAGGTAAGTAATAGGGTGGCACACTCTGTCAGCAATACACAACATTACAGGGATCGGTGGTGCACTCTAGTGTGACGAGAGAACTAGAGCATGTGGCCGATGAGAAAGTAAGTAATTGCGAAAGAAAATTGTGGTCTAAAACCATACGGTGGCCGGAAACAAGATGGCGGAAAAACTGGAATGACAGACAGTCAAGACAGAATGAGATAGCATGAAAAATATGTGGAATAATAAAGTATGAAAGTACAATATGAAATAATAGAGCATAAAAAAACAACATGGAATGACAGATCTTGAGAATACATGATAAAATGAGAGAACATGAAAAAACAACACAGAATGACAGAGCGTGAAATTACAAGATAGAGCATAAAGTAGGGGAAAGTGGGGGAAATACGAACACCTAAGGGAAAACGTAAATAAAACAGTGGAATTTGATCACAGAGTTTCTTTATTGTTTAATTATAAAGTGTACTTATCTGTCTAACGAATTCACTAATCAACATTTATATTTGTTTAATAAATTGCAACATTATGAAAGAAAAACAAAACCCTTAGTGTTCGGTTTTACCCGACATTAGTCGGGTAAATACGAACACCAAGTGGGGTAATTACGAACTAACATTATTAACGACAGAGATCACATTTAAAACCCAACGATGTTGACTGTCCGTCAGTACAACTCTCGTGAGCCCATTTTTTGCACACGTAGCACATAATCCAGTCTTCAGCGGGGGGATCTATATATTTATCTCTACAAAATATACAAAAGTAGTCTTCATTTTCCTTTTCGCCCTTCTCTTTGTTTGAAGGTTTCTTCTTACTATATTTCAGTCTTTTTATTTGGGTTTCTTTTTTTGGCATTTTTTCCGTTTTTTTCTTGAGTTCTTCTGCTTTAGCTCTTTTTCTGTTTTCCTTTTCCTCTAACTGATCTTTCATGGATGTGCTCGTAAGAATAGTAGATTTTTTCTTCCTAATATTGCGTTTTGATATTTTTGGAGACATAATAGGCAATTCAACGATCTCTGATAGGGAAACGGCATGCGTGCTTGCATCATCGCTTTGTGAATTAACAGGACCTATATCAGAAGCTTGGTCATCATGGTCTTCAACACGGTGATCTTGAGCTGCTGCGGTTACATCGGCATGATTGTGAGCGTCAGAAGCTTGTTGAACATCAATTGCTTGGTTATCTGATGGTTGGGTATTTATATGAATGTTTTGTGTCGGATTTATTGTTTCTTGTGCGGTAGGCTGAATTGAATCTATCTCAACAGGGCGCAAGGGATATATTCCTGCAGCTCTAAATCCACTTGCAGCTTTTTCAAGGTTACTACAACGGTTAAAAGCGTTTGTAAACAATTCGACTATGTCGTATTGTGTAATGGGCTGTCCAAATCGCACTGCCATGTGATTCTCACATTCTTGATTGTATGCAGTCTTGATAGGGCCAAAATATGTCAAGTCCAAGGGTTGGAGTCTGTGAGAGGTGTGTGGGGGCAGAGTTAGCATAATGATTCCATGATCTCTGCAGAGTGAGAATGCATCAAGACTTATATGACTCTCATGGTTATCTAAAATAAGCAAAAGGGGGTTTTCCTTTGAAGGCTTTGCATATGAAATAAAGTGGTGTAGCCAATCCACAAATAGGCTTTCATTTATCCATCCAGAGTCTGACACAGCCCCAACCATATTAGGGTTACTACCTTTTAGTAATTGTGGATTCATACGCTTCCTTTTAAATATAAAAAATGGAGGAATGTATTGGCCAGCTGCACTAAATGCACAAACAACTGTTGTTGTAGACCCCCTTTCAGCACTCGTTGCCTTACCAACTTGTTTCTGACCTTTTACTGCCACTATTCTCTGATTTCTTTGGACCGTTGATATACCTGTCTCATCGACGTTAAAGATTTTATCAGGTTGAATATGATGTTTGTTTTGTATGGCCTTCAAATTATCATAAAAAATTGTAACGTCAGTTTCATTGAACGCAGTGATACGATTCAGTGAAGTCGCCTCAGGTGTCCTCAGAGATATGCTGGGATGTCTTTTCATGAAATTGTAGTACCAGTCTTTTCCGGCTAGCTGTTTCACTCGGTCGAAATTGTGCGGAAGTTTGTTCTTCTCGGCAAATTGGTACGCGATTTGGCGAATTTTTTTTATGGTTAGGCCATAATAGAGTTTACTGCATTTTATGATATAATCGACAAGTTGCGTTTCCTGATCGTCTGTAAATAAAGGTTTTCGTCCAGACCTTGGCAGTTTTATCACGTCTTTCTTTAGGTGGTCAAAAATGGTTGTTTTTGGAACATTATAAGTTTCTGCTGCTTTGCCGAGGGTGAGTTTTTTTGTCTTAACATCGTCTATAGCCTTTTTGAGATCGTCTAAACTGTACTTCAGTTCGGTCTTTCTTTTGCAAGTACGAGGCATCTGAAACAGTAATAAAAAAAGGTTATGAAAAAAAGGTTAGGGGTAATGCCGAACGTTCGCGATTGCCCGACACGGAGTGTTCGCATTTACCCCGCGGGATCGAAAATAATAAAATGGCACAAAACAAATTAGGTTATATTTCTTTTGCCAACTGCGTCATTGTCATTTAGCTGATTAATATGTGATTATTCCACAATGTAAAAGCTAAATTACTATTGTAGATAAAAATAAAGCTACACCTACTTGAATTTACCAAACAATCACATCATAAACATACAAAATATTGATAATTGCATACCTTGATAAGTACGTGCATCCACGTCTCCCGTGTTGTTGACTGGCACTAGTGGTGGCGTGATCTCTGAAACGGCGGCAAGTAAAATGTGGCTATCTCTTTCTAACATATTAGAACCATTGAATTCGGCATTACCCCGCGTTAGCGTTTCCCCCACTCTCCCCTAAATAACGAGATGGAGACATACTGGCTACCATGATGGCAGTTGTGGAATCATCCAAGATGTTCGCTGTGACGTTATTAAAGTTGGAGGATCCAAGATGGCAGCGAATACCAAAAGGTGGCGGATCCGCAGATCCGCAGACCTCAACTCTTGTTCTCGGATAGGCATAATCGATCTACTTGCATGGTTACTACCGAAAATATGATAAACTTATTAACAGGATTAAATAAAACACTTAGCAGAACAGCTTGCTTTTTGGCACAAACTCTAATATAAAACCACATATGTTATTACACATTAGTTAGATAAACCGGAAAATTGCAAAAAAAAAATATAATATATTTTTTCTATAACTTTGTTACTTGGGTACCCTTTAATGGCTGGAATTTTGACTCGACTATAATTTTTTCATTCCAATTACAAAACGTGCATCATAACCAATGAGGAAAGAAAACTGTACAGTACGTTCAATCCTAGGAAACAGACAACGTTTCCTTCAATAAACCATCATATCTATTCATGATGTATGAAATGAGTTGTGAATAGCAAATGAAAAAAGTTTCTCTAATATCTATTGGGCCTACTTTCCTCTAAATTGAGGCAAATAATTTTGATTAAGCCGTTAAATGACAGGTTGGTCTTGACGTCTCGTTAATAGCGATACCATTAGAGATGCAATCAGAAACAAATACAATACTAGATATAGTAAGCTATGCTAAAATATTTATAACATCACTATTTTGAAATAGGCGTTTGGCCCTCTCAAATCATAGTCATTCAATTAATATTTGCTACCATTTTAATACATGTTTGCCAACTTGGGTTGGAATGGGTTGATTGTTTCCCGAGATAAGACAAAACTTCATATATTCACTTGGTTTTGTTTTTAATCATGTATACATGTGTATACATATTTAATTATTGTAAAAGGTACTGCCAGCATACAAGGTAAAGTTGAAATTAGTTACTTGGTTTTGTAGTTAAATAATACTAAAATAAGATATTACTATTGCCGCCATTTTGAAATTCAGAGTCTGGCACACTAAAATTGTCAGTTTACATAGTCTAATATAGTACTAATTGTTTGCGAAATTTGGTAGGAATCGATTGAGTTTTTCTAATATAAGTCAAAACTTAATTTATTCATGTGGCGTTATCTTGCAAAATGGTGCAACAAAGAGGCTCTCTTTAGACATACCTTATTGCTGTAAATAATACTTATCATACAAAGTAAATTTGAAATATTTTACATGATTTCGAAGATATAAATTAGTAATCTAAAAATGTATATGGCTTCAATTTTTAAAATAATATCCTTGCCCACTTCAACATGTCTCTTTGCGTGACCAACCGTAGTAATACTGAGTGTCGAATTTGGCAGGAAACGTTGATTGTTTTTCGGGTTTTGACATTGACATTTTTTTTTCATGTGGTACAATTTTACAAAATGGAAGAAAAACAGGCCACGTAGTGGTACATTTGATGTTTGTAAAATATATCATCAGCCTAACAGCTTTGGTCGAAAGTGGTCAAAGAGTATTCCAGATATTGCAGATGAACCTAAATATTTATATTGCCACCTTTTTTTTAAATAAGTGCATTATCCAATTTTATTGCACATATTAAGATGGCCTACAATAGTTTTATACGCCAAATTTGTCAGGAATTGGTTGTCCATTTTCCAAGATATTACAAAAAACTTAAATTTTTTCATCTTGCACTATCTTCCCAAATGACGTATTAACAACATTTTTATTTCTAAATTCAATGCTTACATCATGCACTGTAAACGTATCAAATTTAGTTTAAATCAGTTGAATGGTTCCCAATAGATAATGGAAAAGCTTTATTTCTCAATTTAGAAAATGTCTGGCTAATATTATTATTGCTCTGCAAATTCAATGTTTATATGATGCACCGTCTGCGTACCAGATGTGGTTTAAATCGGTTAATTGGTTGCCGAGACATTAAATAGTGCCCTAAACTTTAATATGGCCGCCATTTTGAACATAAGCAGTTAGTGTGATCGAAAACCGCAAAAGTCTGATGTACTTACTAAATACTTTATGTGGACGTAGTTTGGTGAAATTTGGTTGTCTGATTTCAAAGTTATTAGGATATGACATACGTTCCAGACAGATTTTGGGGTGATTACATAACCCTGTCTTTCCTTCAGAAAGTAGTCTAATAAATATTTACTCATGAACTGAATTTTACCAAACATAATCCCACGTATGGTATTTAGTAATTACATCCGACATTCATGGTTTTTAATGAAGTCAGGTACTAATACAAAATAGCGGCATTTTAAAATATCGTGTACTATATTATATCTAGGGAAACATTTAACCGATTTAAACTAAATTTTGTAAGCTGACATTACATAACGTATGCAGTGAATTTAGAAAACAATAATGTTATTAAAGCTCTTGAGACGTTAGCACCGTCGAGTTAAGTATATCAGCGCTCTATACTTCTTGCGGTGGTGTACTCTTTGCTCGGCTCGGATCCCCTCCTCTTTCCTTCCGGTTTTCCCCCCTGCCTTCCCTTTACTATTCTTACATCATATTTTTATTTATCGTGGTAGTTTAATAAGGGACTTGCACAGCCTCGCTCTGTCTAATTTACGCCCTTCAGACGTATGCCACGTTTCGCCGCCATCTTACGCCTGCAATATCTTCGTTTGTTCCTGATGGCTTAGTTGCACTTCACATCGGTAAGCTGATTTCAAACACCGCTACCATGTTTACGAGCTGACGTTTTGCTAGTCGCACTATGGAGCGATGGGGCACTTAAAAACCGGTGAGTCGTAGAAAACGTCAAGTTGTCGGTAGAGTTTTTAAATGTTTGGTAATTTGTGTGGCAAGCGGTGTTGTACCTTGGGTGTGCAGTAGTACTAGTCCATTTCAAAACTTTTGTTTTGGCTTCCCTTCCAAATTATGTTTGAGCGTAACTACGGTGTCGCGTTACTGTGGGCCCTTTTGTAATGTGTTGTGTTCGTCCTTGTTCGCCCTCCAAGTTTAAATGATGTTTGCTTATTCACTGTTTACACGACTTTATCGTTAGTGCGTTAATCTTTAAAATTGTTTGTGTTTTGTTTTGTAAAGATTTCATCGATCGGAGCTTTGACGGATCCCAAACCACTGCCTCCCACCGTAACCTTTGTAATTGTTTTTAATATAATTTTATGGGTAGTGTAGTTTTTGATGTGCAATTATTGCTGCCCTCCTTTCTGTAGTACTTTAAAGTTAATCGGGTGATGTGAATAATTATAAGTTGCGAAAGGATAGTCACTTTTTAGCTGTTGTGTTGGCAAAAAAAAATTTCGATCATTGCAAATTGATTTCTTGTTGTAATGGAGCCAAGATGAATTTTCAATACATTGTTAATTTTTTCCTTTGGTGCTCTGATACTACTGATGCGTTTAAATGAATTGCATTAATTGTATGAATTATTAATGATTAAGTTATTGTTATTCATTGTGGTAAATATTTATAAACGCCTAATTTTTTAACATTCATTTAAATTTTATAAAACAATTTANAAGATGAATTTTCAATACATTGTTAATTTTTTCCTTTGGTGCTCTGATACTACTGATGCGTTTAAATGAATTGCATCAATTGTATGAATTATTAATGATTAAGTAATTGTTATTCATTGTGGTAAATATTTATAAACGCCTAATTTTTTAACATTCATTTAAATTTTATAAAACAATTTAAAAAAAAAGTGTTTAAACTTGAATGTAGGTATTTGTGAACTGCCGCACTCCATTTTGTAAGATAGTGCAACATGAAAAATTTATTTTTGCCTTATAGCTCGGTAAAATCATAAACGATTCCTGCAGAAATTGCCATATAATTAATGTTATGGTAGGCTATTTTAATATTTGTTATTCAAAAAGACAAGAAATTTATTATCAAAATGTTGTCCAAATTAATATTTAAGATTTATTTGTTATATTTACCATACCGTTTGACCATTGTTGACCAAATTTGTTATGCTGAAAGTTTCAATAACAAGCATAAAATGCGTCAACTCATATCCACTTTTGTATCTCAATTTTGTAAGATAGCGCCATTTGAAATATAATATTTAAATTTTTTATCGCGGGAAACAATCACACGACTAAATTAGCCAACCAAATAATACTATGTAAGGTCATGTAAATTGGCTTATTGTATTTGGTCAAATACTTAATTTCAAAATGTTGGCCTTATAAATAGCTCAGATTACTGTACTTTATCAACAATACCATATTATGCAGAATGAGTATAAAAGAATACCCTAATTTTGAAGGTCTATAATATCAAAACCAAACCACCTACAAACTTGATTTACTAATCAAATATAAGTTAGTCAAGAAAAAATCATTAAATAAAGATATAGTACAAGTAATATGATAATGTTTGTTATGAAATTATTACTTTAATTTTCGTAGTTATTGTAGAATAGGTAACGACCAACGAATAAAACCATGCCGGATAAATAAAGTCTTATGGCAGCATAAAAATGTATTATGTAGAGGTGTCATCCAACACTGCCGTTTTTTCTTGATACATATCGTAATGTATTCCGTGGAGGCAACGAAAGAAAGTGATTTGTTGCTTTCAGACGCACGTCCCCACCGTCTCGCTGGGCAATTTACAGACACCGCCAACTTTCTTTCCGCCTCGACGCCCCATTACAGAAAGCTAACAACTGCAATTAGTTGCACTTGTCCCAAGTTTGCTAGCAGCGAGGCGTCCTCCCAGCCCACCGGCCGCCCTCACAAATTACTCCCACAATACTTACTTACCTCAGTTCCCCCTCCGCGGGCGCCCAGGTCCGCATGCCGACATCCCAGCCGCACCCAGGTCCCATTCCTTCCCCTGTCTCCTCCCTCCAGCGACGTCTTTCAGATCTTTTACTCGATCGATTAGCTTAAAAGCCTTTCAGCACTGGCCGACATATTGGATTAACGGTAAAGGACATCTTTGGATAAGGTTCCAGGGCGAAAAGTTTTTTTCCTTCCTCTTTTGGCGAGGAGGCAGAGGCGGGAAGCCGTATCCACTCACACAGACTGGCGGGAATCGATAGCAAAACTTCCCCGAGGGAGACCAGTTAGCAGTGTCCGCCTTTCACCGTAAGGATCATTTTGTCGCCGGACATCCTTCGCTTAAAATAGCTTCGCATAAAGGAACGTTTTACTCTGCAGTGAAAATAGGCGCGCGCCAATACTTGAAAAGATCGCAGACGAATAAAAACACACGTCGCCAGTAATTTTGAGTAAGAATAACTCTGAAGTTATATTTTACTGCATCGTGTTTTACTAAAGCTTTTAAACAATACAAAATAGTCCCTATCTTTTTTTTGCGAAACACTGACTGTCGTTGCAGGACTAACAAGGCATCTTGTTGAAAGGACGATAAGAAAAGCAATATAAAACGCAGGCAAACATTTATTATAAAATCTGGTTTAACACACAATGCAGTATATTTTCACTAGGTCTTGTAAATGATGTCATCCAAATGATGGCCGCCAACACTGATGCACATATTAAATCGTGTTCGGAAGTGTTCCATCACGCGCTCGTTAATTTCGGCGTAATGTCGATAATTTCTGTGTTTGTTGCAGCTTTAAGCTGGTTATTGATTCATGGAAGATAGCGGTAAACAAGTGGCCGTCACTAATACTCTACACCTTTCTTCCTCAACAAATTAAGCCCCGATAAAAACGAAATTGCCAATGACGCACCACATAGTAACATGTAGAGAGTGAAGAGGTCTCTCGTGATGTTGGCGAGGATTGTTTTTAGCCCAATGACGGAAATGTTGCTTGTTAATGATGCCATACAAGTGGAAGCGTGCTTTGTTACAGGCACCCAGCACTTCATGAGCAGGCACGTTTGCAAGGATGATCTCACAACATGTGGTTCGGTATCCCCAGTCTTGTTCAGTGAGTTCTTGAGTATCAACAACTTTGTACGTGTGAAATTTAAAATCTTCGTCCATAATTCTAGCTATATTCCCAAAGCAGATGAATGTTTAAACGCACACCGTTTGGGTGATTGCACAATAGATCTTCTAAGTTGACGTCAAAAGTGTGAGGTTCAACTCCTGTGCCGTGCAAAAAAAAACGGCTTTGTGTGTCATATAATACTGTGTAAAAAAACCTATACCTACTATTTATAGTGTTTTTCTTATTTTCCTTCCAATTTCGGGAGGTTTATATTCCGGATCCTTTATAATTTACATTGAAATTCGTTTTAGAAATTAATATAGCAGTGAATTTTATCCAAAATATATTATGTTTACCATACCCGCGCTGGCCTTAACGGTTATTCCCAGTAACAACTTTAAATAAGTCTAGGAATCTATTTTNACGGCTTTGTGTGTCATATAATACTGTGTAAAAAAACCTATACCTACTATTTATAGTGTTTTTCTTATTTTCCTTCCAATTTCGGGAGGTTTATATTCCGGATCCTTTATAATTTACATTGAAATTCGTTTTAGAAATGAATATAGCAGCGAATTTTATCCAAAATATTTTATGTTTACCATACCCGCGCTGGCCTTAACGGTTATTCCCAGTAACAACTTTAAATAAGTCTAGGAATCTATTTTGCAAGTTCTGCGCCATTTGGTCTATATTTTACTAAAAACCAATCTTATAGTTATGAATTTAAAACAGGTTCTTATAAAATTTTCAAAATTTATGAAATACAAACATCATGGATATATATATATATATTATCTTACTTTTAAAACACGTCTAGTTTGATTAATGCGAATTCACTTTCTTAACTTTTTTCGAAGAACTACGATTGCAGCTGAGAATGTCAGCTGATGATCACATGAAACGGTAGTTCATGTGATATTTTACCAAATCCAGGAAGAATTAAAATATATACTTCTGGGTCGCCAAAAAAATAAAAATTTCTTATAAAATAGGGTTCCCCCCAACTTCGAAACCATAGGCACAATTTTCTTCTCCTTAGGTCTTGTGGGTGCAATTTAATATAGCAGAATTTTTACGTAATATTCTAGTGGCTTGTTCATATATTCGCTTTGTAATCCTTTTTGTCCAGTCACGACTTTACTAATTTTGCATATTTTGTCTGTATATAGTCAACTTCAGCTACACAACGTATAGTAAATTACAACGAAATCTATTATATCCTTTATATAAACTTCAAATTGTTGAATTCAGTTTAATTCTTGCTATTGCTGGAAAATTATATTAGTTTGTTTAATTAACAATTATGAGACATACATACATGGTTAATTTTAATGAGGTAATCATTTTATCGGACAGAAAATAATTCATTGCTTTAAAATGACTTTTCGCGCACTTCGGTGAATAACACGATATTTTTTCACATGAAATAATTGGTTTTGCAATAAACCAATTGAATAATTAAGGTCAACGGAACATTGTATTTAAAACGTTTTAGTAAGTAGGTAATTGTTAAAAATTCCTGATGAATAACTGTCGAAATACAGACTGAGGCATTATAAATAAATGAACTTGAGTAGGACACATTTTTGTACTGTAAAATAAAGTTTAATTTCAGCATACAGTTTAAAGAATGACTTAATTTTTCACGTTCATGCATATATATATATATATATATATATATATATATATACACCTATTTCCAAAAAGCCATTTCCACCACCGCAGTATGGTGCAGGGTATTATGAAGTAATATTAATTTCTCAAGCGTTTACGTCGTGCTTCTTTACCTGAGTTAAATATTATGTATAATTATAAGCGTAAAACTTGAAAGCGATTATGAATAATCTTTTCATTAGAAAATTTTTACTGCTTTTAATTGCATATAAATTATACAGAATTTTTATCCTTCATCAAATTAAAATAATACCCAATAAGCAAATGTCTTTAATTCTATAGGTTTATATAACAGCATAACATCTTCCTTGTATAGAGAACGATGCTGAGCACTTTTAAATAAGTCCTTCGAAAATAAGGCCACATTACACTGTATAAGNCACCGCAGTATGGTGCAGGGTATTATGAAGTAATATTAATTTCTCAAGCGTTTACGTCGTGCTTCTTTACCTGAGTAAAATATTATGTATAATTATAAGCGTAAAACTTGAAAGCGATTATGAATAATCTTTTAATAAAAAAATTTTTACTGCTTTTAATTGCATATAAATTATACAGAATTTTTATCCTTCATCAAATTAAAATAATACCCAATAAGCAAATGTCTTTAATTCTATAGGTTTATATAACAGCATAACATCTTCCTTGTATAGAGAACGATGCTGAGCACTTTTAAATAAGTCCTTCGAAAATAAGGCCACATTACACTGTATAAGCGTTACAGCAACAGTAGCAACAAAATCAGATTCATATTTTTTTTATATAAAATTTTATATATTATTTACTTTCACCACATAGAAGTATTAAACGAAATACCTGACATCACAGAGCCCCTCCTGAATTTGAGGGTTCAGAGGTAATACTTGGCACTGAATGAGTATATGGATCATGTTATCAGAGTAGTATGGTGCCCATGCCTGCTTCAATTCTTTGCAGTTGTGAGGTATTTGGAGAGTCTTAAGATATTTTAATAAATCATGATCTGGTCTTAGAACATATTAATTATGTTATAAACAATTAGATTTATGGATTCAAGCACGAACATGGGCTTTTCTTCAAATATTTAATTTGTAGTATAACCCTGTTTAGGTTCCTGTTTCGTTCTTCGTCTTTAGCAAAATGTTTACATCATCCAGGTAGCATTTAATGTGCTTTGTCTGTTTTACATGACTTCGTGCGTTTTTCTGTGGCAGATGGCATCTGTAATGGACAAACCAAATTAAAATATCCTGAACTGGTAGAAATTCGCTCCCCCTTCGAAGGCAGTATGAGCTTTACTGCCATCCCAGATTAAGGATTTTACAAAAGGTACTAGGAAGATACGTCGCGATATATACTCTGATACTTCGAAATCAAACCTACTCTGTGGATAATATGAGAAGATACTCATTTTATTATAATATTCTGAGAGTAATATTTCAACTTCTGTAAAAATTCTGCCAAATACCGTTTCGAATTTACTACAATGGGCTTGCAATTTGGAGACAGGTGTTCGAATAACAAANCAGTATGAGCTTTACTGCCATCCCAGATTAAGGATTTTACAAAAGGTACTAGGAAGATACGTCGCGATATATACTCAGATACTTCGAAATCAAACCTACTCTGTGGATAATATGAGAAGATACTCATTTTATTATAATATTCTGAGAGTAATATTTCAACTTCTGGAAAAATTCTGCCAAATACCGTTTCGAATTTACTACAATGGGCTTGCAATTTGGAGACAGGTGTTCGAATAACAAAGAGGGCAATATTTTTGTATATAAAAATTCTGCACACTTCATTTCAAGAAATGACTTACTTTCATCAACATTTGGGAACAATTTAGAGTGATGTTTAAGTGTTTAATGACATAATATAACTCACTGCTGGATTGCTAGTTAGGGCTTTATTTCTTGTCTACGGTGATGTCATTATAGAAGGAATCGGTGCAAAAGTTTCCAGAATGCTCAACTATAAACTACTATAACTACTTTAAAATATTTGAAGTTATGCATTATGGTAAAATAGAGCTGTGATGAATTTGAGGACGAATCCGAACATACATATTCTATTTCGTGTGGAAGATTTTTATTGTAAGCTTAATTTAGTTCTAGAGCAGTGTCCTTGAATAATCTCAGACTAACTTAGTTACAGGATAGACAACTAATAAACGCATCAATGATGTGCTTTCCCCTGTTTAATTCAGTTCTTACAAGCAGTTTGTTTTACTTAAGTGTTTAAGGCATGCAAAATAATCTTACAATTCACCCGATCGTTGTTTATTATGAGCCATGCGTTATCTCGCAAAATATTTAGTTTCACCTTTTATCGTATAATGAATCTAGTGTAGATACAGCTTGAACAGTACTCTAGCACTCGCTATTTAAATTATGCATACAACAATAAATGCAATTAAAATACGCGTTACTGTATTTAATTTGCTTCCAATTCATCTAATGCTCAAAAATATTTTTTAATACTTCCATGCACTTCATTGAAATGTTACGGTTATTCATGAGTATTCAACGTTAAGTTTCCCCGACCTAAAGTAAATACAAATTTATAGAATTTTTTCTTTACTATTATACAATTAGTGCCTGTTAAACTGCAAAAAACAACATTTTTAAATCTCACTCCAAACACAACATGATGATGTCATTATCTAAACCTATTCTTTAGTGAATTGAAAATATCAAACTGAAAAAAGGACGGTATAAAACATTAAAAAGAAAAAAACTTTACTACATTTAAAATGTAACAATTCTTTTTGGGCATCTAGAGAAAAGAGAATGTATTTTCTGTGGAATATGTGAAAAGAAATCCACGCAGAACCCTCTCAGATTTTCACGTTCTTCCATTTGTATGATTGAGACAGTTTGCTACCTTTTCATGTAATGTATTCTTCATTCTGTCAAATAAATGAAAATTCATCGACACATATCGAAGGCAAATTTAGTTATTTTGACCTAATTTTGCATATGTCTTTCCCCGCACCACCCAAAGTCAATCAATAACTGACAGTTATTGAGAATTTGAAAACTTCTGAGGCAATTTAGTTTTTGAAAATCATTTCTTTGCAGATCCTTCTTCAAAGATATGTAGAAAAGGTATTGATTATCAATGAATGACATTGCTATGTCCATTAAACAGTTTCTTAAATTTGACAAAAACTTACATTCTCTAGCGTGGGTCATTCCTCTCGCTTTATAGTTCCAAACCAACCAATACGGAGGCAAATCCACAAATTGATTGTTAAAACTATAATACATATATGGCTATTATAAAGGCGGTTGACATAAGAAATAATGATAATTATTTACGTAAATACCTCTATTTAATTACGTGGTTGTAGACATGCAAAGACAGTTTTCTTTATTTTCTACGTATTTCAACAAAGAAAAATTTTATTTGGAAATTACTCCAGATTGTCTCTCATAGTTGAATAATACATTTTAGTTACTAAGGTGTGCTGAAAAGGCTACATTTGATCAATGTTATCATAACCAAAAATGGTAAGTTAAGTGTTGTGCAGGAAAAGCTATATATATGTATACACACACACACACACACATTCATATAAAGTTCAATATTTTATAGCATTTGCCTAAATAACTTTACATAAAATATATTGCTGTTTGATTTCAAATAGAAGAATAACTTTTTAGAAATGCGTTACCTTTTAAGTCAAGAAGCCACGTGCATATTCGTAGCAGAAAAAGTAAGACTAGCAGCTCCACCTAATTATACTGGGATAGAAAACAAATCAGTACCATCTAAATGGTCATTAATTATTTTAAACAGGGTCGATGCGTTGGGGAAAAAATCAATAATTTATATAACAAATACATTTTCTTGAAAAGCAATTGTATACAACGAACAAACTCTCTTTTGTTCAAAAAAAAACTTTTAATCGGTGCGGTTGAACGCGGACGACAATCTGCGGTTGAGCGCCGACCACAATCAATTCGGCCTCTTCGTCATAACGAAGTGACACCTATACAATCACAACCGTTGACAAATCTGGTACTATTTAATTGTCACGTTAGCTATTTTCCGCCAACGGTTCAGTCGCTTGGACCTTGACCCATTGTTCGGGAGTTGGAACTTCCCTAAATCAATATCGGTAAGTCAGTTTCCTTATCAGATGGTACTACGTGGTTGTAAATCTTCGGTCGACGCCTTACCCGGGGACAATGGCCTGCCTGTTGCAATATTTCCATTTTCCCACAGCTGGCAGAATACTTTCGTGGTTTCTGGATTGTGGGACGTTGTCCACCCTCGCGTCACTCACCGGGCTTTCACAGTGGCAGTGGTCCTACACTCTGAAACATTGCCGTGAATTTACGGGAATAATTAACGGTATTGCCTTCCGTAAAGTCCAAATCACGGAAACTTTCCGTAAACGCGTCAAACTTAAAAATTTGCGCAGATTGAGAAAAAAAATTTATTTCTCGTATTTTTGTGCTTGTAAGTGATATTCTCTTATTTTGTGGTATTTTTTTAATAATTATATATTTTTTTTACTGACGTATAACCTAAAAACTTCCTGTTACGGAAAATACATTTATTAATTCCAATGTAGTGGGTCTTAAACAATTCATGTGAGTGTAAATGTTATATTGTCTTTCCATTATTCTCATTTCATGACACTAAAATAATGCCTCACAGTTCCCTTAGACTGCATGATGTCTTTTGTAATGATATTTTGTACATATGAACTTAACATTGTATGGTAGCACCTAATAATAGATAACAACTCTTACGTCATAACACTTTGTTTGATATTGTAAATATAAACATATAAATTTTAATTAATTTTAACTATTTCGTAGGTGTTACGTGCCATTTATTACACTAAATTATTTGAAGATGCATTAATGTTAATTCTGTTTAATTGTGGTGTGAGTAAGATTTCTGCCCACGGTCCCAGACTCGGAGAGCTACTGTATTGCGTTTCATAGAGGGAACTAGGGTATCCTTATGATTGTCCACTATAGCTGTATAAGACAAATATCTTTTAACTCAAAAAGTTATGGAGTTCGAATGCCAGCAAGAAAAGAATGAGTTTGTATGGACTGGTACGAACTCTTCGACACGTGCAAAATTAAATCACGAAATGTGCCCTATAACTTTGTGTTTAGCAAGCTTATCAACAGAGTGCAAGATGATAAGAGTATGTTGTTAACTTCTAAACGGTATTTTATCAAGAACGACCTTTCTTTATATACGGATATTAAAATAATCTTCGCATTTCAATGCAGAGAGAGAATTTCTACTAAGTAGCAGGAGCTGTTCTATCTTGCAATGTTGGCTATTCTGAGCCATCATTTCCAAAAGTGTTTTTCTCTGTTCCGTGCTTGCCGTGGTTGTGTGAACTGTACAAAAAATGTTTTAACTAATGCTCTGAATGTTGTGAAGTTGTGGCTATAAACGTCTCAAGAAGCGAGAGAAACTATGTAGAATAGTAAAATAAAAGGTAAGTAATGAATTTAATAAATTTAAGTTCTCTTATCGGTTGTGTTTATAAACCACGTGGTAGAGGTTTAAGACGAAGTCGTTATAACCATGCTTATAAAAACAGTGTAAAATATAACTGCTTGAATGTTTCCCAGACAAACTTTCGTACACGGAACCTTTCTTAAAATTTGTAGTTACAGGTAATGTGTACCTAGCCTAATTTTACCCAACGTAATGTTACCTAACCTAAACTAATTTAAATTAACTAAATTCAGGTAAACTATTTTAATATTTGTGTAATATTCTTTAACATGGTCTTTAATGTGAATTTGCTTTAGTTCCTGCCTTTTTGTTTCAGATGAAGCGTAATTATTGAAGTATTATTTAACTTATAGACCTTATAGTTTTTATTTAAACATTAAAAAGTTTTACTCAGTGCATTAATATTATCACAGATAAATAAGAACGTTNGACCTTATAGTTTTTATTTAAACATTAAAAAGTTTTACTCAGTGCATTAATATTATCACAGATAAATAAGAACGTTAAATTTTTTAGTAGGTATACTTTCATGTGCTGCAACTAGGCCCCTATGCATATATTTTTATAGATAAAGCCTGGGGAAAATGAAGAACCTTACCATCACATACATATTAGGCCAATGAGCATAGGGAGAAAATTGGCAAGTCGATTGAATATACAAATTGTTTAGCTGACACGTTAAGTTATTTGGTAAACAATATGTACTTTTTTATAAAACTACAAATATATGTTTATCATAAACTAAGTTAATCCTTTTACTTACCAGCACTTGTTTACTGACATAGCTAATAACTTCCAGTTTTCAAATTTTTACCTAGTAGTGCTAGTACATAATTAATGACAGACTATTAGTCCCTTAAGACTGTTACTGTGTTTGTAGTCCACTTATATGAGAAGTTATTAACATTCATCTTTGTATTTCCATAGGGAGCTGAACATATGTCGCTGGTTATATTTGCATGGTTTAATGTAAAATAATATTTAAAGCCAGTAGTGTTATTTTGGAAATGTTAGTCTATGCATGTGTGTTGTATACATGTCCAGTATTTGTTAATGACATCTGCATTTTTTTACACGTGTTAAAATTTTTTTTCTGTTTAGTAACCGTAATGTTATATTTTATGATGAGTTTAGATTAAATTCCCATGCTGAAATATGTGCTACCAAACATCATTAAGGCAAACTTCAATTTAAAAGCAACAGTTTTCTGCCATTATTTAAACAAAAATAGTGATAGTAACTGTAATATTTTCTTCAGTTCTTCTCAGGATATAATGTGATAAGTACATTACGTTCGTTGAAAATAAGTTTACAATATACTTCATTTTTGGTGTAAAACTGTATTACCAATTCTTCAATGCCATATCGACTGAGATGCTGGCTTCAGGAGTTCTGTTCTTCAAGTAGCATTACAGTTCTGTTTCTGAAAATCAGGTATCTGACTAGACCGTAGAATTAAATTATTATGGCTGCTGTACAAAGGACAATGTTTATTGTACTCGTCACATTTTAATGACAAATTATCTGATATGCTAAGATTAAGCCAAAATTATCAGTGAAGGATAATGCCAAATTTGGACAAGTCAGGGAATTTCAAACAGATATTGGGTGGCCATCCTGAATACAGAAGACAACAAACAAGTATGTATTCGAGAGAGACAGATACAAAGAAAACTTCTGTTTTAATATATCTTATGTCAAAAACAATTTAATACGTTGCTTTATCTGACGAGAGTAAAGAAAAAGACTTTATCTTCATATCTTATATACTTAATACAAACTCAACTTCACTATAAATTATATTACTCACCCACGTGAACGGCTAATATAGATCCTTGGTATCACGTAGAAGACACGTTTTCCTTTTATTCTAATGTGTCAAAACTCTAAACCAACACTCGTATTTCTGCACAATAATAAAATATAACACTTCACATGGACATAATTGCAAAGAAACACTCGTATACTTGCACAATAATTAGATGTGCCACGTCAAATGTAAATAATTACAAAGAAACACGCTGAATAGCACTCGTAAATCACAAGCATACAACCGTCACGTGAAGTAGGTAAATATTTTACCGGAAGACCACAATCTATGTGCACTTGTTTCCTGCCTATACATTTTTGTTTACAAATGTTTCATTGCGATAAACGTCAACCGATCGTNAATCTATGTGCACTTGTTTCCTGCCTATACATTTTTGTTTACAAATGTTTCATTGCGATAAACGTCAACCGATCGTAAACAACAACTGGGAACCTCTTTTTGTATGGTATACTTTATGTATATTTTTTCTAGTACTTCCACGTTACATAGTACAATGCTCTTTTAAATATAGGCAAGGTAAGCCGAGAAAAATTGAAAGGAATGAAATTATATTCCAACACTGCGTGATTACCTTTGTTTATACCTGTTTAACCTTGGTGAATCGGTATATATATGCCTGTGAATCACGTTTCATAAAATAAGGTTTTGTTTCCAAAGGTATTTTTACATTTAATATGGTCCAGCAACACGATAAAAATATATTTGTCTTATGGCTTACGATTTTTACCGCAAAACCACCCGGATCTTCATAGTCCTCCTCACTATCACATTTCATGGTATGTGGATTATGTGATTTCCGATGAAATATGTATTAAGTGTGATTAGTTTGTCCATATAAACCATTTTCAAGTAGTAATTGCTTTTTTTCGAAATTCCCTTATTCTTGATAGTTACAGTTAAGATATAGCTCAGGAATACATTCCCTCCTCCATCATTGCCAACTATACTGAGCAAGTGCCAGTTAGTGTGCATGCTTTTTCAAAGCGTGATATCCACCGCGCTCAATTAACCACGAACAGCATATACAGCGCTGCTGGGCATCATTCTCTTATCACCGTACAAAGTTGTGGCTCAGTTTACTTATATGCAAATATAATGAGTAAAATAACAGTTATAGAATTGTATTATATGTTTTACTCTTGGTTACAAATAACTTTAAATTATGTAATTGTATTCAACAGTATATATTCAAATAAAAATTTCTGATTAAGCAAGTCTGATGAGTGGTGGGCCACATGTGGTCTGCAGGTGCTTACTGAATAGCTTTGACCTGTAGTGTGTGTAGCTTTCAAGTAATGTTCCCCTTTGTTATCCAAAGCTGCGTTGGAATCCATCAGAACCTAAAAAAAAAACCACTTGTAAAGGCTATGATATAGCACAAAATGGCAAAGCACTTAAAACAAATGCCACTTTGGTGAGCGTGTTTTGCGCTTTATAATGATATCAATAAAATGTTTTTCATTAGCCACCATCTTATGCTTGTAATGGTCGTCACAAGAAAGTTGTGTAAGGAAATGTTACTATCATGGTGTTTGTTTGTTTTAGGGCGGTCAATTCATAGGCTGGAAAATTCATTCTCGTGGTAGACGGAGAGGCATTTCTGGACGATGCAATACCTGTCCTGTTTTTTTTAACCCCTTATGTGTTCACCTAAATGACTATGACACTGTTGGAATTACCCTAGAAATCATTTACAGGAACTGTCAGCATTTGCATCTCAATTTAAGTGTGGTCTGTGGCAGGCATTATTTATAAGTTTTCATCACTTCTATAAGGAAAGCCCTAAAGCTTATAATCTTAACTTCAAATGGTGATGCGTGCACGTATCTGCTAACTCTCAACTAATGAAAAAGGAACTAGGGAAGCATGCCAAAGCAAGAAGGGGCACACAAAATCAAAAACTGTTATTCAGTGTTTGTCTAACCTCACATGAAATTCTGACTGAATGTTATGGAGAATCTAGGAGACAAGTTTCGGATATTCTAGATTCAAAATCTTTCAATGTAACAGTAATAATTCCAAGTTAATACTAATCACAGATATTGTATGTACTATAAACTGTCTCACATTTATTGCGACTGCCATCCAGTTTTGGTCAGAGTGAAGATAAACGTTTTAATCAGAACGAGATGGTGATTGTAAGGGACATGTTTGGGGCCTTCTATATTCAAAACCTTACAATGTAAGCAAAAAGTGCATACTGCACTGTAAACACTGTTAGTGTATGTACTATAAAATGTACCAGATTTATAGTTACTCAGGTCCATTTTTTTACTAAGCGCCGATAAACTTGTGACTCAGAACAGAGAGAAGTTCAAGGTGACAATTTAAGTTGTTCCAAATTCAAGACCTCCAAATTTAGCAAAAAAATTATCACACTAAAATCTACTCACATATGGTGTATGTACTATAAAATGTATCAGGCGCTAATTGACTTGTGACTTAGGATAATATTGCAGTTCTAAGAGACAAGTTTAGAGCCTTCTAGATTCAATACATTTCAGTTTATCAAAAAAGTGGGTACTGCACTGTAAACACAGCTGCACAGCTCGTGTATGCATCATAAACGGTATCATATTAATTGTGTCTGCAATCCGATTTTTTTCAGGGTGCATCAGATAAACCTGTAACGTAGAACAATACTGTGATTTTTTGAGACAGGTTTAGGGCCTTCTAGATTCAAAACTTTCCAGTGTGTAGCAGAAAAATTAACAGAGAACTCGTATCAGAGCTAGTATATGTACTTTAAAGTATAATAGATTCATGGTGATCGAGGACCCGTTTTGTCCAAGGACCAATAAACTTGTGACTTAGAACGAGAGAGCGGTTCTAGGTCACAATTTTTGGTCTTCTAGATTTAAAACGTTTTCATTTAGCACAAAAAATGACACTGAAATCTGATCAAAACTGGCGTAAGTGTTATAAATATATAAGATTCATGTCGACATAGGCCCAGTTTTCGTCTAAATGCAGATAAACGTATGGCACAGAACAAGACAGTAATTCTTGGTGACAAGTTTACGGCCTTCTAGATTCAATAGCTTCCAGTAAGATAGAAAAGTGCATTGATCCACTTTAAATACTAAATGTACTATAAAATTTACCAGATCCGTTTTGACTGTATTTTAGTTTCTGTCTAAGCACCTATAAGCTTGTGACTCAGAACGAGATGGTGGTTCTAGGTGAATAGTTTAGAGCTTTCTAGATTCTTAAACTTACGTTGTAGCAAAACATTTCACGCTGAATTCAAATCATAGGTATTTTTTGTACTATAAAATGTAAACATTCATTGTGCTCAGCAGATATGAGATAATATTTAGAATTTGTGTTCCCTTCCCTAACAAGCCATTAGTGAGTACTGTGGCTTATAACTGCAAACGTTTCTAAATCTAAAGNAAGTATAATAGATTCATGGTGATCGAGGACCCGTTTTGTCCAAGGACCAATAAACTTGTGACTTAGAACGAGAGAGCGGTTCTAGGTCACAATTTTTGGTCTTCTAGATTTAAAACGTTTTCATTTAGCACAAAAAATGACACTGAAATCTGATCAAAACTGGCGTAAGTGTTATAAATATATAAGATTCATGNACTGGCGTAAGTGTTATAAATATATAAGATTCATGTCGACATAGGCCCAGTTTTCGTCTAAATGCAGATAAACGTATGGCACAGAACAAGACAGTAATTCTTGGTGACAATTTTACGGCCTTCTAGATTCAATAGCTTCCAGTAAGATAGAAAAGTGCACTGATCCACTTTAAATACTTAATGTACTATAACATATACCAGATCCGTTTTGACTGTTTTTTAGTTTCTGTCTAAGCACCTATAAGCTTGTGACTCAGAACGAGATGGTGGTTCTAGGTGAATAGTTTAGAACTTTCTAGATTCTTAAACTTACGTTGTAGCAAAACATTTCACGCTGAATTCAAATCATAGGTATTTTGTGTACTATAAAATGTAAACATTCATTGTGCTCAGCATATATGAGATAATATTTACAATTTGTGTTCCCTTCCCTAACAAGCCATTAGTGAGTACTGTGGCTTATAACTGCAAACGTTTCTAAATCTAAAGACATAGTTCTTAAATGTAAAAACATTTTAAAATGTAAAAATGAGAATTCGGAAACCGCTTGCCAATATTATTTCTATAATACTGCAAGAAAGTTAAAGCACGTAAAGAAATGTGTAAGTTATTCAGTGTCTGAAGCTGGCTTTTCTCTTGGTGAATAGCAACCACATTCGGTCCGTTATTATACTCGTATTACGCCGGATAAATACAAAGCTGTTTTCCTATTTTCACTTACTCATGCCCGTGTTTTACATCGCAGAGTTAATTAACGTTCAGTAAACTCTACGACATCACTAGTATACATGCGTTTATCTACAGTTCGAGCTTGCAACCTCACAGTGCAGACATACAATGCCTCAGATACCACATGGAAATAACGCAATTATTAAAAAAGGTCCTGTGTCTATGAACATTCATGTTTTTATATTGATTTTTAGTGTAATAATATTTGGATATTTTGAAGCACTCGAGTTGCCTCAATGTTAATGACGAAATTTTAATATCACCGTTTGTAATAAAGGTTCTTTGTTTCACGAAGAGCGAAGGCAGAAAACTTACCTAAAAATAAACGGGAAGAGGCAGCTGTAATGAGCAAATAACATGGTTCCTTTCCGAGGTTCACGGAGATGGATTTTAGAAACGAGGATAATCGAAGAAAATGACGCAAAGAGTAGGATACAAACTAGGCTGGTAAAAGGAACGAAGTAGGGAACAAAACACGGATGAAAAATTGAGCAAATGAGGCATCTTTTAAGCCGACAAACTCCGTCAAAACACGTCACTGGAGGTTATACTTGACTGCCTTGATGTGCCGGAACGGCGAAATTAGATTTTCACATCATGGGTCACGCTGGGACCGAGCTTTCTAATTCATCATAACGGGTCAGTGGGGGCGTGTTTACAAAATTCCTGCGTAAACAGTATAAAAGAAAAAAAAATGTCACCCGTTTCTCTGTTACATATTAATTTTTTTTCTGCTTTTTGAAGTACCCAGCACTTCGGTGATTTGTTAAGCTATTCTACAAAATATTTCAACATCAGCCGTCATTTACTTATTGCTTTAATACACTCGATAAAGTTTTGCAGGGTAGTCCTTTTAGTGGGATTATTTGGTTCTCTTATTGCATATAATTTAATATAAAAAAATAATTACACTGATTATTTGCATTATTCGTAGGCTTACATAATATGTCAACAGAGGCATTTATTAAATGTTACACTGTGATCGTTTCCTGTAAAGCAATCCGGTTTTTATTTATGCTAAGCATCGTCCAATAAATATAAAAATTCCGAAAACCTGATTTCTAAAATATTAGACAAGGGAATTATGACGCAAGGTTTTCCATTACTTTAGCAAATTTCCATTCAGAAACTGAAATAACTCTTTACTCTTAATTACATATATGCTTATAACATATGCCTTGACTGCCATATGTCCCGACTAAAGTTGGTATTGATATGGGGAAAAGAGTTTAATATTACATCGTTGCATTAGAAATACGATGCTGTAATCTGTAAAATTTAAATATAGTTCCTTCAATTTCAAATTTATGTGGATGCAAAATTATGAATTGGCATACAAAAATAGTTATTATTCACTTAATTGCAATGTTTCAGTTTATTGGGACATTAATATAGTTATTGCCTAAATGGTATTAGTTATTTTAAATATTGCAGAATGATACAAAATGGGTATAAAAGCATAATATCTTTCATTACAATTATGAGGTAACTCTGCGAGAAGAAAATTTTGTATTATTACCACGGGGTTAACCAGCATATTAAAAAATACTGCAACAAAAACGCCACCAAGATTCCAATATTTCGGAGTAACATTGACTTTATGTAGTTAATTTTTGTAAACCATGTTTGGGCGGTATTCTGCAGATTCCAAGTTAAACTGCTTGTGTTTGCCCATAACCTAAGGAATGAAGAGCATAGCTTAACCTATGTGGATATAAGTCACGAAATTGAGATAAATTAATGTTGCAGTGTGGTGGCAACAGATTTATGTTCTACTTGTGCCAAGTTTCTAATATTATAATATTTACAATGTTTGCGTCACAAACAGAAACTTGTTTGTTTTCGGACGGACTAGAACAATACGCTCAAATGTGTTAAGTATTATCAGAACTAGGAAAATATTTGCCTCTTTGAATTTCGCGTAACATTAAAGCGCTTTATCTATTACGTTAAGATTAATGTTTACCTATATAATCAATGATATGCAAGAATTGAATGTATGATAACAAAAGCATATCGATATTAATCTTAAACTTTTATTTAAGCATTACTATCACTCGTTATTACAATTAAATATTCCTGCAGTTAATCGCATCAATATTCTATAACATCAGAAATTATATAAATTATCTTAAGTCTCACTTGACAAAAATTATTCCTTATCTGAAGATCAGAGTTTATATAAGCGTAAAAGAGATCGTATTTATTATTTCATTTCGCTTCTGTTTTCATATGCATTGAAAATAAATATTTTAATGATAGAGATTATTTATTCACATGGAAAACAGGTTTAAAGGACAAAGAAACAAATATGAATTCCATGGAGAGTAAAAATTTTGTATCTGACAACATGACAGCCATATGAAGCTCTTGTTGTGATTGGAGGCGAGAGAAAAAATCAAAACTGGATAAACGGGTTAAAAAAAATTAAAAATGTATAAATATACAACAATAAAAACACAGCCGTACAGACTAGTAATACAAATTTCATATATAACCGGATGTTTTCTAGAACTGAACTAACAAATATGAAAATAAAATTAATGCCTGACTAAAGAAACGATTGTAAAAAAAAACAGCTGTGATCAATGTCAGACTCACGTTCGAATACGATAGGAAATTTACTAAATATTTTTGTTTCTTTTGACAGCTAACGTAATTACAATTGAAATGGATTTTTTTTTTAATGCTCTTCTTATCAAATTTTTATTTTAACGGCGTGATATCGAGCAGAAAGTTCTGTTAATTTTATCACGTTATTATTTTCCGTTTCATACTCGAAGTGACTTGTCCCAAATGTGAATATTATGAATTTTCTTTTGTAAGAGTATGCATTTTGTTTCATAGGACTAACACAAGATATCGCGGTGCTATTCATCAAAAAGTTTAGAGAGATATCTTAAAAAACGTTATATTTGTTATGACCACAAAACATCAGATCGTTCCACACCAGTCATTTAGTAACATCAAAGCACAAAGCAATGTAATTTATATCATCACATGCATTATACATGTCTAAAGCGAGGCAAGCAAACCACTGCCGCAGATTACATATGTAATTATATACAGCATGTTCTTGTGTGTTACAAATCTTGGGAGGTCATTCCATATCAAAACTCGGGAACAAAATATATTTACTATTTGTGTTTTTTCCAGGGAAAAACGTTTAATAAATTTAACTCTTAAGTTCTCTCTTTGCAACATATACCATTGTTATTGTTCATATTATTTTATATAAAAACATTTAATAATTTTAATTAATTTGTTGAAGCTCATTTGTAAATGCAAGAGCTCCTAAAGAAATAAAACCTCACTTCAGTAATTCAATGAAACTCATTTCAAGTTTTATTTAATTTAAAGCAATTTAGCAATACATGTGTTGGTGTCTGTTTACACATGTGATTTTTAGTGGAATGTCGCTATCCTTGTCCTGTGTGCAATAATAAATAAGGTGGTTTTTACTTTGGAAATGTAACTATTTCAGTAATCGTATCTTTGAGTAAATTCTGAATAACATACATTTAAAAAATATTCGCCCGTTAGAGTTATGTGTGTATGATTGTTCAATTAAGCTAGCAGCGTTGTATCTAAGAGCGTACCATGCATTGAATTTCCTCTGTATGTGTAATACGTCATAATGTAAGCTAGATACTTTATTCATTGAGTGCACTTTAAAATATACAAGATAGTCGGACGATGCACATTAATATGACAAATGCAATGGATTTGCTGATGTCACATGTTACTTAGATAAAAGTACCAATATACTGGTAGCAGAGAGACGCATAATGAAATCAGCATAAAACGGCGAGCCAATGACATATTTTTTAATACATTATAATTTAGTTTTCTTGCAAAGAATAGTCACTTGTCGGCACACACTCCCATGCTTAAAAATGAGCATTGGATATTCCGCTCTTTTATCAACTTCAGTACTGACGAAAATAGATAAGTACGTGGCGTGTTGCGACAGGTTCATGTGTCTCCCAAGCACGGAACAAAACAGCAGATCACAATTCCTCTAGTAAATTTTGTATTCTATACGTTTTTATTGCATTGTAAACAATTTGTAATTGTAAAAATAATGGTCTAGTTGTGGGTTGCTTGATTTGTCGTACAACCATTTTTTATAACTCCCTGCTTGATGATGAGTGGCAAGTCGTACCGTCTGCTGTAACGAATACGCGACTAAAATCACTTTCATTGGCAGCAGCAAGGTATACGCCAGAGTCTATGTAATTNTTTCTTTCTAAGAACATTCGTTTCAAGACGGTCGACACTATATCTCCTGGGGATATATTTATGCAGTTGGCTCACTGCGCGAAAACAAATAGTGAAGAACGATTCTTATGTGCTAGTAAGTTTAAAAAATAATCTTAAAGTTCTTGGCGAAATTATACCAGTAACACATCTTAGACTTGCAAATACACAGTTAATTCACCTTGGTGTAAATTAAATACCAAGCAGTAAAGGAAAAACAAATGTTCGTGCATAACACACTATTCGTGTGAAATACACAGTTGCAAGAACTTCGCGTTAATTAGACTATCTCAAAACTGATAAGAAACCAGTATGCAAAAGACGGTCACTAGGAATAATTGTCAAACTTTGTTTTGTGTTTTGAGGGGGAAATAAAATTATGCCCTTGCTTTTCCTCACTTGGAGTTTATGCAGAAGAAAAATCTTGAAAGCCAGGCACTTAACCCCAGTATTCGGTTTACGAGAAACTTAATTATTACGGGACTCAGAATATCGCCACGGTATGTGTAGTACGGCAATTATTGCTAAGAGTGTTGATATTTTGAGGATTAATTGCACTGGTGTGTCTGCGATCCAGGTGACTGCTTTTTTTTACATACGTCACCGAATGTGATGTCAGTTAAACGCAGCCAATTCTACGAACTTTTTAATAGTAAGTCTAACAACTAGTTTGTTTAAAAGATATTTCGTTTCATTTCACGTAAAAATGCTGGTAAAATTTTTTTCAGGAACTCTCCGGTTAATTGCGGATATGACGTATTTCAATAACGGACTTTCCGTAACCTTCACAGAACTTCTCGTGAAGTTATGAAACTTTCCGTAATTTGGCTAGTTAATTTACTATACTTTCGGTTGAAAAAAAATATCATGAGAAAAATAGCAAATTTTAGTTATGCAGGTGTCTTATTGATTGTACAAATTAATCGGAGTGAGATTTGAACACAGATCAAATTATGGGTGTTCTTGACTCTTACCACCTACCTACAAACTTTACGTGACAATATTGGGTATAAAAATAATTTATCTAGAATTATGACATGCGAAATTTTTTAAGTTTTAAGTCATGTTTGAGTGTTTAACGTGTGGTTAACTGTTACAGGTGTCTGATATCCTTTTTATTTTCGAAAAAATAAGTTTAAATTGGGTAAGATGCCACAATTGGNAATAATAAATAAGGTGGTTTTTACTTTGGAAATGTAACTATTTCAGTAATCGTATCTTTGAGTAAATTCTGAATAATAAACATTTAAAAAAAGATTCTCCCATTAGAGTTATGTGTGTATGATTGTTCAATTAAGCTAGCAGCGTTGTATCGAAGAGCGTACCATGCATTGAATTTCTTCTGTATATGTAATACGTCATAATGTAAGCTAGATACTTTATTCATTGAGTGGAATTTAAAATATACAAGATAGTCGGGCGATGCACATTAATATGACAAATGCAATGGATTTGCTGATGTCACATGTTACTTAGATAAAAATACCAATATACTGGTAGCAGAGAGACGCATAATGAAATCAGCATAAAACGGCGAGCCAATGACATATTTTTTAATACATTATAATTTAGTTTTCTTGTAAAGAATAGTCACTTGTCGGCACACACTCCCATGCTTAAAAATGAGCATTGGATATTCCGCTCTTTTATCAACTTCAGTACTGACGAAAATAGATAAGTACGTGGCGTGTTGCGACAGGTTCATGTGTCTCCCAAGCACGGAACAAAACAGCAGATCACAATTCCTCTAGTAAATTTTGTATTCTATACGTTTTTATTGCATTGTAAACAATTTGTAATTGTAAAAATAANATCACAATTCCTCTAGTAAATTTTGTATTCTATACGTTTTTATTGCATTGTAAACAATTTGTAATTGTAAAAATAACGGTCTAGTTGTGGGTTGCTTGATTTGTCGTACAACCATTTTTTATAACTCCCTACTTGATGATGAGTAGCAAGCCGTACCGTCTGCTGTAACGAATACGCGACTAAAATCACTTTCATTGGCAGCAGCAAGGTATACGCCAGAGTCTATNCCGTACCGTCTGCTGTAACGAATACGCGACTAAAATCACTTTCATTGGCAGCAGCAAGGTATACGCCAGAGTCTATGTAATTTTCATTTTCTTTCTAAGAAAATTGGTTTCAAGACGGTCGACACTATATCTCCTGGGGATATATTTATGCAGTTGGCTCACTGCACGAAAACAAATAGTGAAGAACGATTCTTAAGTGCTATTAAGTTTAAAAAATCATCTAAAAGTTCTTGGCGAAATTATACCAGTAACACATCTTAGAATTGCAAATACACAGTTAATTCACCTTGGTGTAAATTAAATACCAAGCAGTAAAGGAAAAACAAATGTTCGTGCATAACACACTATTCGTGTGAAATACACAGTTGCAAGAACTTCGCGTAAATTAGACTATCTCAAAACTGATAAGAAACCAGTATGTAAAAAACGGTCACTAGGAATAATTGTCAAACTTTGTTTTGTGTTTTGAGGGGGGAAATAAAATTATGCCCTTGCTTTTCCTCACTTGGAGTTTATGCAGAAGAAAAATCTTGAAAGCCAGGCACTTAACCCCAGTATTCGGTTTACTAGTGACTTAATTATTACGGGACTCAGAATATCGGCACGGTATGTGTAGTACGGCAATTATTGCTAAGAGAGTTGATATTTTCAGGATTAATTGCACTGGTGTGTCTGCGATCCAGGTGACTGCTTTTTTTTACATACGTCTCTGGATGTGATGCCAGTGAAACGCAGCCAATTCTACAAACTTTTTAATAGTAAGTCTAACAACTAGTTTGTTTTAAAAATATTTCGTTTCATTTCACGTAAAATTGCTGGTAAAAATTTTTTCAGGAACTCTTAGGTTAATTGCGGATATGACGTATTTCAATAACGGACTTTCCGTAACCTTCACAGAACTTCTCGTGAAGTTATGAAACTTTCCGTAATTTGGCTAGTTAATTTACTGTACTTCCGGTTTAAAAAAATATCATGAGAAAAATAGCAAATTTTAGTTATGCAGGTGTCTTATTGATTGTACAAATTAATCGGAGTGAGATTTGAACACAGATCAAATTATGGGTGTTCTTGACTCTTACCACCTACCTACAAACTTTACGTGACAATATTGGGTATAAAAATAATTGATCTAAAATTATGACATGCGAAATTTTTTAAGTTTTAAGTCATGTTTGAGTGTTTAACGTGTGGATAACTGTTACAGGTGTCTGATATCCTTTTTATTTTCGAAAAAATAAGTTTAAATTGGGTAAGATGCCACAATTGGTACCGGTACAGACTCAGCATTGCTTGTTCCCGATAGTCGAAGCTATAGGAAATACGGAAACTTTTGGCGTTTCGTATTTACGTAGCTTAGCTCTATTTTGCGTCATTACATGACATTTCCGTATCTTAGCAAGGACCCNCGAATTACATTTCCGTATCTTAGCAAGGACCCTGGTTGGTGCAGTATTTGAGAGTGCTCACTTCCCATCAAGGAGAACCTGGTTCGGTTGTCAGCGGAGTAACGCCCAGATTTTTGCACTTGGTAATCGTGCCGGACGATGCTGTTGGTAGGGGTTTTTTCTCGGGGATCTCCTGTTTTCCCCCGCCCATGCATTCCGTCATTGCTCCATACTTACATCGTTTTAACCTCATCGGATCTCAAGACCTCGCTTCACTCCACAGAATCTTGATATTCATTTTCGCCGTGAATGTATGGAGATTTTGACGGTATATTATATGTGACATCGAAACGCTTTAAACTCAGAGATTGTGCGACTTTCTTGAATATGTTTTATACAGATAGTAACAACCACTTTAATACCATACGTAAAGCAAAAGAAGAAAATTATAAAAAAATATTTTCTTCGGCAAACAATAAACGGCACAACGCAAGCTTTCGTTCTAAAAAAAAAAAAAAAAAAAAAGACTCTACGAGGTCAGTGAGTTACATTCTCCATTCTTTCACAAATATCGTAAAATTTCTTTTAGAATTAGAGATCTCCATATGATAAATTATTTATAAAACATTATTATAGCATTAAGGTGCATGCAGTTTAACGTTCTACACCTAAGTGGGCCACTAAAAACAATCCAAATGAGAGAAAAATAATTGATTTAAAACAATTAGCGAATTAATAAGTAATTAATTATCTATGTAATCTCATTCCACTGGAATAAATGCAAGGTTTCACCAACCCTAAAAAATTGTCGTCATCCATTTACAAACGTTTATGAATCAAATAAATAATGCGAATATCAAATCAAAAAATTGTCATAGCCCACTAATTTAACACAAATATGGCTGTATCGCGAGCTAATGGGTACATATAATATTTCCTGTAACAGATCGACAAACTTTCATTTTGACTGACATAACGGCAATTATGGGGGGAAATTGTGACTGAGATAGAAAAGAAAATAGCGCTAAGACAAACATATAATAACATTAAAAAACATAATATGTTCATTGCAGTTTTAAACGTGCAAGCACTCTAGCCAATAGGACGTCGCATCGGCCATTGTTGTTATATCATGGCTAATCTTCAGAGTATGATTCAAACTAAGTTCTTTTACGCATCTAGTGGCATTTTTTCCATTATTCCTGTGGCCTGGTTGATATTTGACGTTTGTCTGCAGTCCGAGTGTGTCTGGCACATAAATGACACTCCAGATATTCCCAAAGTGATTCCGTTGTGTTGATGTCACGACTTTGTGTGGGACTGGTAAGCGCTCTTTCATAACTGTCTTAAGAGCGTCACGTGCCGAAAATGACATTTAATATTTTTAGGACAGAGATAATTTTATATCTGTGGCCTTACATAAAATATTAGTCAGATAAAATTACAAAAGATAAACATGCAAAATCAATTTACAAAAATTATTTACGAAATTTATGGGAATTTGTAATTTATATGTTTTGCTATAAAAATTTCTAAATTGTACGTAGTTAGTAATTTTTGCTACAGTTCAAATAAATTGTTAATATAATTCTTTAAAATGTCATGGCAATACTTTAAATGGTTTTACTACAATTTTATTTCGAATTCTATAAAAAAAAATTTAAAATCGAAATAGCCATAAGATAAACCCTAATTGCAGGCGAATAAAATGCTTTAAAGAATGTCTTTGTGGGTTTAGGAAACCCACGAACGTTCAAAAATCACTTCAGCAAAATTTTTTTATTTACTTGGCCCAAAGAGTGAGATTTAAAAAATAGGCTAAGATTATTTTTTAAATAATTCGGCATTTTATCAAATTTTTATTGATATTATATTGCAGAAGAGTGAAACATCTTAACGTTTGCAAAATGAGAATTAGGTACTTTAACAACTATAAGGCCACGATGCATTTTACTTCTTTATGTCGAGAAAATGTTCCTGTTGATAAAGAAATTTCATGTGCCAAACGGTTGCCGCGTTGTGGGAAGCGTTTTATTATTTAGGATGTATTCGCATATGACAGACTCATAGTTTATTGATTCATCAATTAAAAATATTGCTCCAAGCCCAAACCAATGCAAACAATTCCAGCGCTCCGAATTTATCTGCCACCGCAATGCACTTAAACCCATGTGCCGCAATGAAAGTTTCCTCGGAAAATTACATTTATGACTTCAAGGTCCCTTGTATGGATGGTTCTATGGAAGATGTGGCCGAATGCTAGCTGTTTTAATGGAAGATTTCGTAATTGGTCGTGTGCCATTTTCGACGGAAGGTTTTCTACAAGGTTGAAATTTTAGCTAATCAGAGATAGGGTGGTGGAGTTTGCTATTAACGGTGGTTGTAATTATGCTTATGCTCTTTTGATAAACAGTGATGAAACCGTTAAACCAGAACAAATAGTAAATAAAAAATAGCCAAAATATTTACTGACGCTATGACAGCATTAAGTGAAAAGTATGACAAACATTCGTATATATTGTACTCAAAAATTCGTGTTCTCAGAACAAAACAATTAGGTTCTTAATATTAACGAATATTACAGGCGTCGAGAGTGAAGTCCCTTTTGGAATAAAAGTTTCAGGTGTAAAAAGTAACATTTTAATTCGCTTTTACTTGTACGGCAGCAAATATCGTGTGGCAGGTTATTCTATAGAAACATCCATACATGCTTGCATGCCGGCTCNCAGCAAATATCGTGTGGCAGGTTATTCTATAGAAACATCCATACATGCTTGCATGCCGGCTCGCGTAGCAGGTCTCGACAGTGTACGGATTTATTTTTCGTGGCACATTGGCTTAAGGAAAATACCGATTTCCAAACAACCTCAGATTCACATTCCTCCATATGAGTGCTAGGCAACATGCCGTGACTCATCACGGACCTCCTTCCAGTGCTTTGCAGTGCAATGTCAGTATTGTCGGTCTATTCCAATATACGTCGGTCATTGGTGAGTACACTCAGTGACATCCTTGTTGCGGCACGACCATGGTTATTTGAAATATTTCCGTTACTCCATTACAATTGAATATTTCGTTACGTCTGATTCTTGTTCGGTCTCGACATTTCCGTATTCCAAGTTTTCCCCTGACGTCACATTCGATGTCAACAATCGTTAGAGTCATCACTTATTTACGACAGGAACTGGAGCTGTCAAAACTTGTTAACACATTCGGAACAGCGTACAAATCGTGCGATGCGTGAACGCGATGTTTACACACACATAAATGTCGAGAGTGATAATTTAAAAAAGTGAACGTAGTAATATATATCCATATAATGCATAGTGTTGGATAGAAATTTCATAATTTCCAAACGAAACCACAGCCCTAAGGCAAAACGCAGTACATAGTTGTGCAGTTTGGAATAAAATCTTATCATTCTTTATGCTGCCATAATGAATTCACGACGATATTCATATGATGTCAAACATACAAAATTCACCACCTATTCGTTAATATTAATAACAAATACAAGAAAAAATCCTTTTAAGTAATACCTNTCAAACATACAAAATTCACCACCTATTCGTTAATATTAATAACAAATACAAGAAAAAATCCTTTTAAGTAATACCTCAAATCACATAAGTTACCAGCTCGTACATTTGTATTCATCATTTATAAGTCCGAATAGCAAAAATAAATTACAAAACGTCAAATGTTAGTCGTGAATAAAACATTTTTTCCTCAAGTAATTTGTGTTTATGTGTTAGATATTAAGCCACTTGAATTTAATCATATATTTGGTTATTTGCAGTAACAAATAACCTACACCACTCGTCTAAAGAATGCCATAAATTCATGATTATTGCCAATTCCAAAATGTAAAATCTAAACAAATTAATAAAATTTTAACATTTGAGTTACAAAAATTATTTAAAACATATTTTGTTTTAACGGGGTTTTGGGCAAAAAAAAGTTTACTCTCCTAGTCACACGCCAAGTACAAATTTACTCAGCTAACCAACACATAAGCTATACCAGTGAAATTATAAATTATATTACACTATTGTTTGTGAAAATTGCAACACCCAGAAATAATGGCCCAAATGAATCCAAACACGGAGGATGTGTAGAAGAGTGTGCCAGCAATTAGTTATTACGATTGCAGAGATGGGGTACACGAAGGCCCGGAAAGGACCGTTTCAATCCAAGGTCAGGCACTAAAGAGTCGTCAAACGAAGTGAAAGCAAGTGCCAGTATGCCTCGTCGACGTCAAAAGGCGCAATATCAGCATCTGAGTGAGTTTGAATTGGGCAGAATTATTGGTATCCGGGAAACGGGTTTTGTCATACCATGACATTTCGGCTCGTCCAGGGCATGTCGCCACGACAGTGATGCGTGTGTGGCACCAGTGGATATAAGAGGGTCATACGCAGCGACGAGCGGGTACTGGACCACGTAATGTGACCACAGCACGAAATGAGCCCCATATTGTCTGCATGGCCGTAACGTACCGTACAGCCTCGTCCACAGTGTTCGCTCGAAATTGGAACACTGCAACAGATGTGGACCTGTCTGCATCGACGCGACGGTTCGACGCCGTCTGCTGCGGGCTGGACTGGTGGCACGCCTGCCATTGCGTCAGCTTCCATTGTCCAGATACCGCTAGCGCCTCAGACTGCAATGGGCACGTGAACGCCGTCGCTGGCGTGCTGAGTACAAAATGCTGTTTTTTTTCGGACGTGTCCCGCTTCAACCTGTCCTACAGTGATGGCCGCATACATGTTATACGCTACCGTGGTTACCACAATCTGGCAGCCTGCATTGTGAAGCAGCATAGTAATCAAACGCCAAGTGTGATTGTTTGGGGCGTCATTGGATACAACATGCGATCTCGACTCTTACATATTGAGTGCAATCTGAACAAAAACCTCTATATTAGAGAGGTTTTATAGCCCCATTTCAGCAGAAAAATGCCCGTTCACATGTAGCGAGGAATGTGCAAGCCTCCTTCAATGAACGACGGGTTCCACTGCTTCCCTGGCCTGCACGATAGCCTGACCTCCAGCAACCACTTTTAATGTTTTGTAGACTCCCATACAAACCCCATGGAGAGAGTTCCTCATTGATTCCATGCCACGACGTTTACGGGTTCTGATCGCAGCACGTGGAGGCTTCACACCATACTGAATTCTCATAGGCAGAAATCATGTAAATTTCTGTAAACCTAATCACTTGTGTATTTTCATGCGCCTAATCTTGCTGATAAAGTTCATTTAAATCACATGTATCCTTCTTAATGTTTAATTTTTCACAAACGTTGGTGTAGTTGTGTACTAATAATGCGTCAACTTGTATACACTTTATTATATATATATATATTTATAAAGACTTCCTTATAATTCTGTGTGCTTGAGGTTATTTTAAGTTTTATTTTACTGTGGAAATGACTTCCTCCAAAATTCCTCATTTGAATAGAAGCAATTAAATTATATATTTCAGTAACTGCCATTCAATGTACTTACGCAGTGTTATAACAATCGCAACATTAAATTTACTTTTACTGTAGTACTTATTCATACCGCGGTTACATGGAAAGATTATCTAAAACTTCCATCCAGTGAGCAGTTACTAATGCTATTTGGAAATAACACATGTTATTTCGAGAATGAAATACGACTATAGGAATCTTTTGTTACGTTACCACTTTGAGATCGTATGAAAAGGCGGAATTAAAAAGAAGGGAGGTATGCTTAAACGAAAAAACCGAAAATATCCGAGTAACTGTGATTCCGTCATGATCGGAACTCTTTAGAGCACGTTCATTTGCCATACGATATTTTATGTTGTTTAGGAGGCTGCCTACCTGGCACTTCAACTACGTTGCAGTGTGTTTGAAATCCCAAGTTTTTTTTAGTAAACCAGTAAACGTGCACTTAGAATGCTTATCTACGAAAAGTAAACACATTTCAGGTTAGTCGTGTATGATAACATCAAGACAACGCTCACATTAGAAACATTATATTAATGCCCTCAGACATGTATGAAAACTGTTCTTCCAGGCTATTATTTCTCAAAATATAGGAACCGGTTTCATGCGTAACTACGATAGAGGAGTCTATTGGACTTTGCTACTGAGCCTCGTCCTATAGAATTATAGGGTTACAGCTTAAATATACTATAGTTCCAGTGATACGACGGGAAAACTGCTTGCAAGTTCATAACTTTGCGTGATATCACTTTACATTCGCCGGCCGGCGCCGTCCGTACCACTTCATCGTATTTGCTTCAAACACAAAAACACACCCCTCACTAGACGGCAGTCTTAACGGTGCGATTGAAAGTACTTCACGTTGAGGTGCCTGGACGGGTGTAACAATAAATGCACAATAAGTTTCAAAGTGTAATCCTGTCACTTGCCTCTGTTCTTGATCTGAAGCGCCGATTCTCTGGAATATTTAGTATAGATACCTGCCTGAAGGTTGGTTCTCACAACGCACTAAGAGTTCACGACGTCATTAATAGTGATTAGTTTCTTTGGTCTTCTTTCGCGATGGTTTTGGCCAGTGCTTCCATGCCGTTTACCCTTAACAATGACATCGCTAACGATGGACGGAAGCTTGTTAGACAACTTCCCGAAGGAAAGAAAGACTTATGAGAGAATTTTCCTGTTTGTGTGTATGTGGGGGAAAATGTGTCTCTCTTTGTTTGTCTGCGAGTGCGTCGGTTTCCTCCCTTAAATTTTTGAACGCGTCAACCGAATTTCACCAAACTTGGTACACATAAATTTCTAAGTAAGTGCAACTTACTTTTATTGTTTTTTGATCACGTCGAGCACTTGCTTTAAAAATGGCGGCCAATTTAAAATTTCGGGATATATATCATATCTCGTAAACAGTTCAGCCGATTTTAATAAAATTATCTATGCTGAAAGCCCAAGTTGTAAGTATTAAAATCATATTTGAACATTGTTCTTGGTCTGCTATTTTGGAAGATAGTGCCATATGAAGAAATAAAGCTTTTAAATTATGTCTCGAAAACTACTCAACCTATTTTCGAAAAATTTGGCACGTAAGTAATACTATAATAAGCCAGGTAATAGTAAGTAATTAATCTCTATTAGGTACTTATTTTCAAAATTTCGGTCATAACAATATTAGAGGTTTATTTATTGTAACTACTACACCATTTGCCCAAATTCAACCAAATTTTGTACACTGACCGTATCTATTACAATAATCAAATACGGCAAAAACAATTTTTCCGCCATTTTGTAAGATATCACTACATTAATAAATCACATTTTCGTGTAATTTTTCGGGAAACATTTAACCGACTCCTTCAAGATTCGGTAATCTAGTAGTACTGCCGCAGTTAATGTGTATAAATATGTTTCAAGTATGTCAGAAACTTATTTTTAAAATGGCAGCCATCTAAATATTTGAGCCTAGTATGCTATACTTTCGAAAATATTCCAATTTAACTTAGTATTCTGGTTTAATATACACTGAAGAGCTAGAAAAACTGGTACACCTGCCTAATAACGTGTTGCCCCAACCCCCTCCCATCATAATCCTTGCTTCGAGCGCACAGAAGTGCCGCAAGACGACGTGGAATGGACTCGACTAATGTCTGAAGGTATGCAGGAGGCAGATCACACCATGAATCCTGCAGGGCAATTCAAAAATTCAATCTGCGCCAATTTCAGAAAGGGTTGCACGTCTGACACGTTTTATGATTCTCGTCAGTCGTCGTTTGTCCCGGACATTCACGATCTTTCATTTTCCAGCCGTAGCGATGTCGAAGATGTGATGTTTTACCGGATTCCCAATATTCACGGTACACTCGTGAAATCGTTGTCCGCGAACATCCAAATGTTATCGCTACCTCGGAGATGCTATGTCCCATCTCTCGTGCGCCGATTATAACACCACGTTTAAACTCACTTAAATCTTGATAACCTGCCATTGTAGCAGCAGTAACCGATCTAGCAAATTTGCCAGACGCTTGTTGTCTTACAAAGGCGCTGCCGATCGCATCGCGTTACTCTGATTGGTATCATACCTCTGTTATTTGCATACGCACGCCTATACCAGTTTTTCGGCTCTTCAGTGTACATCAACCGTTAAATGTGTATGCACAGAACCTCTTTTGTCCTCCATTTTGTAAGATAGTGCCAGACTNTATCATACCTCTGTTATTTGCATACGCACGCCTATACCAGTTTTTCGGCTTTTCAGTGTACATCAACCGTTAAATGTGTATGCACAGAACCTCTTTTGTCCTCCATTTTGTAAGATAGTGCCAGACTGATAAAAACATTTTTTATGACATATCTCGAGAAACATGTTTCCGATTCCTACCAAATACGGCAAACAAGTAGTACTGAGGTAGGTAATGTTAACTGATATGTTTTAGGTATGTCGGACACTAGTTTAGTTTAGCATGACATATTTTGGAAACCATTAAATTAATTCGAAAGAAACTTTGTATGATTGCTGTATATATTACAAAAATAAAATGTATGTACACAGAATCTCTTTTGCCCACCATTTTGTAAAATAGTAACACTTGACAAATTGAAATTATGTGGTCTCCAAATAAGCTACCCATTTCTACCAAATTTGGTAAACTATTAGCACTATGACAGGCTATGTAAGATGATAAATTTAGAGTGGGTCAGGCATACATGTTTTCAAAATTGCGTGCAAATAAACATTTTATCTCTGAACGTTTTATCTAAGAAACTGCAAATCTAACTGATACTGTCAGTATCTTTTATATCCGCCAAAATTGTATATGCAAAGTCTATTTTTCTCCACAAATTTATAAGATACTCAAATGAAATAATATTGTTTTTATGCCGTATCTCGGAAAACAATCAACCGATTTCTTTCAAATTTGGCAATGGAGTTGCATTTTGGTAGGACATGTTTACTTATATGTTTTAAGTATGAAAGACTGTTATTATCTGAATGGCGCGTATACAAACATTTTAGCTTAGTATGTTACAGATTTAAATTTTACGTTTTTTCATTTATCTATGACAATAATTAAATGTGCTAATATATAACCTATTCCCCCTCCATTTATGAAGATCGACACATGATCAATAGGGTTTTTTATGCCATATCTCGAGGACCGATCAACCGATATGCATACAGAGATCCTCATTTGCCGGTTTTCTTGCACAGTTGTGACAGCTGAGTAAGCTGGATATTTTGTCATATTTGCGGAATGATTAGACTAATTTCTTCAAAATTTTGCACACCTACATAAAGTCAAGTATAGTTAAATGATTTAAATGCGTTCAGGCAATATATTTAAAAATGGTGGCTATATAAATAATTATATATATTTGGCATATATATTTAATAATTAAACAATATGAATGAAAATTGTTATGCCGAAATTGTTTATTACAAACATTGTGTACAGAGTCTATTTTTAATCAATTTTGAAAGTTATCCATGTTTAAGACAAAAAATAAATTTATGCTATATCTCGCAGACCAATCAACTGATTTCCCATGTAAACTTATGTGTATTAGTGGCTCAGACACTTATTTTCAAAATTATAGCTGTGTAAATATTTCAGGTTAGTGAACCCCATCATTTGAAACATTAGGCTGATTACATCGTATGTTGATGGAACGAGTCCTAACTCCGTGATGCAGTTGGTTGCAAGATAGCTTAATTGTACACGTTTTTCTGAATTCGAATCCCGGGTAAGACACTCGTGTATTTTAATAATCTTTGTACTGTTTCACATGTTTCTGGTCTCATCTCTAATGATATTGCTGTCAATGAGACATGCCTACCTACAATGTAAGCTTTCAAGAAATATAAAAACCTTTATTTGCACCCATGTAGAGGAAAGTCGGCTCAATATTTATCAGTAACTTCTTGTTTTACCTCTGAGAAATCTCTCTAGCTGAATACCCGAATTTATGGACCCTTACAATCAAGCCCATTTCGAACACACCCTACTCTCTTCGTTGACTTATTATACCTGTTAGTTATAATTGCATGGTTTTCACTCGTCTGTGCATTTGCTTTTGTAGCATACTATTAAGCAGGCTTAAACCACTTTGTATATATACACGTAGCCTTCAAATGAATCAGTGGTTGCTGAAAGAAACTAGGCCATTGTCAGTTTTGGTAATTTCTTGTTTATCTCCATAGTCCCACTATTTAACCATAGGCACGCATTTTGTTGGTGGAGTGAACAAAGTCGTTATTTCCCCTCGGTGAGAAACAGTGAGACAATTTAAATTGTGTTCGAGAGGAACCCATTAAGTCATTGACATACATAGTTCGTTCCTCAGCAATATTCGTGGCCATAAACCGTCTGGAGGACCGTATTCCCATTGGCATAATTTATAAACAAAACTGTCAGGAACAAATAGAGAAGCTCATACATAGTAAAAGAAAACTAACGTAGATAAACTTTTAAGGCAAATCATTAACGTGCATCAATATTTCAATCGTAATATTAACTTACAGCATTTCAATGTATTGGGTGTTTTAACATGGCTCTGGGTAAAATTATGCTTCTTCGTTTCTCAAATTATTCAGTAATTTGATCTCTCATTTTGCTTAAATCAAGTACACATTCTTGTAGTTTATTCGCATTCTTATATTCCCAATTGCACCATGTAGTTTTACATGTAAGAATTTGTCTGCTTTGTAAAAATCACGGGCGGATGAAAAAGAGAAAGTAATCCCATCATCAGGTCCATTTGTTTCTTCTTCTAGAATTTTGCACAGTACGTCCCATGTTCTTCTGTGTTTCTTACTGTTATGAAATTTCTTTTGCGATTACTAACGTGCAGATTACAAAAATTAAATATTCTACATGACACGATGTTACTTTATTGGGTATTGTAAATTTGCCATGATTTCCACATTTGGATATAATACAAAAGTCAGTATATTGATATATTGTAATGCCACTTCGAATGTGACGTTATATATGAATATATATGAACGCACACATATTTCGCAAACAAGCTTCAAGGGTATTAATTAACCTTGCAATAAGTGTGTGGCACCTCTCTAGCTTTAATTTATTCATGGATTATACCAAAATGTGTCTTTCCAATTACATTCATTTCATTACCGCGTGAACTACGGTTATTATAAAAAATTTAAAAGCTCTTTTCAGTCAGTGGCTACCAGGATAGAAGTATGGATTTAATCCGCTCTCTCGGTTATTCTGGTAGCTTAAAAAAGTTCGAACTCTTCTGTTGGTCCACTCACAGTAATTTACTTACAACCCATTATATTGACTCTCTCTCTCTCTCTCTATCTCTCTCTCTCTCTACCCACGACTTTGTTCCTCAAAATTTAAAATAATATATTTTTTTAATAATACAGTGGCAGGTAGAGGTAATTATAGCAATTATTTTCAACCAAGTCTATGAAATTACGCTGTCTTGAGTAAATTTTTTATCCAGTAGGTAATATTATCTTTGAGGAGAGTTGTATAGTTAATTAAACAGTTATTTATTTTTGTTTGACACAGCTTGCGTCATTACAGCTGTTAAACACAATGCATCTCAGGAAACTAGCCGTTTCATGTAAATAAATGCATTGACAGTTTGAAAAGTTATAAAATAAAAATCTTCCAAAAGGGGTGGAAGTTGGCCCTACTCCAAAGTGCAAATTAATCATTATATTTTTCAATATGCTTGTGACGTTTTTGACTACAGTTTATTTTATATGCACCTTGCAAATGAAAACCCTCCGGAAGCCTATTTATTTATTAACGATGGCTGAAAATAGTGATAAGTAGTGGCAATATACGTATTCGAGCACTGTAGTAATATTACAAATACGTTCGTTACAGATGATTCGACACCACAGTGATTGATATTATCAGCATGACATTCGAAAGCTGCGTGCAGGCATTTAAAGATAACATATTTAAGTAAACTTTTTTTTTCAATATTTCCCCAATAATGAATGTTTTATTTTGTAATGATAACGTTTACTCTCGGTGATGTCCTTACATCTGCTTACATGATTAGATAATTTGTTTGCGTTCTTGTTAATGTAGAAAACATAGGAGCAAAAATTACGTCATCGTAAAATGTTAAACATTTTCCACAGAACAGCGGAAAATAATTAGTAAAACACTATCCAATGGTTTTAATTAAATTTTTCACTCATCGTTTTTCTAAGCAGAAAATATTCTGTAAGTTTTCACTTAACTTTCATTTGAAATTAAGGAAGTTTCATTGTTTAGGATAGTCCTTGTTTCTCTGCTTGTTTCACTCACGTACGTGTTGATTTATGTGCAAACATTTTTCTATATTTTATTATTATTACTTTCGCAGGTTTGAACACTGGCCAAACTTTAGGTAGCCTTACCCGTTATCTATTCACATATTGTATTTCATATGTTCGTATGCAGAAAACTTGCGATCTACAATAAAGTGACGGACGCAAGTTTTTGGTTTTTTTTTGCTGCTGAGTGTTATTCATTGCTGCTGCGGTAAAATCGTTTCGTGTTACAGCAAGAAATACCATTTCCTATATCCTAGGCACTGTTTGTTTTCGATACGCGAACCTACGGAAAATGTGACTATATTCCGTATTTCGTAAGTACAGAGATCAGTTCCCCTTTTATTCAATTAAAATAGATTTTCTATTTGCTAAATAGAAATTACCACAAACATTACGATAATTTGCAGGAATTTTAAACACTGGTGCCAAAATTCAGTCATAAGCGTATCCAATTAGCATTCAATCGATCCGACGGTGGGTGACTTCTGACTTTCGAAACGATAAAATAAGGCGGTTTCTGCAAAAGAGAAAAATTGGGACCAAAAGCAATAAACGGAAGTTTTCAAGAAGCCAAATGCTAGATCTCAGAAATAAAGGCACCTGAATTAGAATAAGAACATTATTTAAAACGTAGTTAATAAAAAAATTGTTTATTTGAAAAAGTTTCTACCAAAATTCTTGAAATGCAAAACAATATATTATGTGGGTAGGCGCTACGCCTGTTATTGCGGGAAAGGCACTGACAAATATTTTTCCTCATAAATGTGAGAGCAAAACAGTTTTTTTTGTCGTAGTAAATACTGTAAAGCTAATATAATAAATACCAGGCCTACAAATTATGTAGCCTCTTATCTATTAGCTACGTAGCTATGTAAACCTTTATAAGCAATACTACTTTCATACTCTCAGCCACGAATGTTGTGTTAATTAAATCATAGAACTAATTTTTTCTTACGTGCATCGTCTGAATGCCTAGTTTTAATAATAGTGTTAGTACTACAATATAGTTGCACTAATAGCTGGAATAGTTTTACATAGTAAAACTGCAAATTTCGAAGCATGGAAAAAATTGTGTTTATTTNAGTTGCACTAATAGCTGGAATAGTTTTACATAGTAAAACTGCAAATTTCGAAGCATGGAAAAAATTGTGTTTATTTAATTTCCTAATTTCTTTCCACCGAAATGTATCTGATCGCCCATAATATATAAACATTAATTACATGCATATATATAGGTTGACTTGAGACAAACAGAATGAACAGAACAGATGTTCACACATCTTTGTCAGATCAGAGACGCGTATAATGCTTCGTCTTTTTGAAATTATGGTAGGGTGCTGCCAGCAAGTTCTGTGGAAATTCGCAAAATTTCATTAGCATTAGTTTAAGATATGAGTTAAATGCCCGGTCTGTCTACGCAATCTGTTAATCAGGCATCAGGAGGGTGTGAAAGGGTGTGCTACACGGTAATACACGTGAGAGGAGGCGGCTAAAACCCTCGCGAACAAAAAAAAAAGTGTGTGTTAGGGGACGAGATTGTTATCAGTCGGAGGCGTGTAGGGGCGAGTGGCTGCGGTACAGCAGTTTGGACAACCGCCAGATAAGCGCTCTCGCAGCAGAGATGACGTCATCAGCGTGCTGCTCTAACCTACACAATTGCTCGCGCCCAGCCATGTACTACCCAACCAAGCCAAGTATGCTTCCGGGGAGGTGTAAGACTAGCACTATAGGCCATTCACGGTTACTTCACACTTTTCTGAAGCCCTCCTCATGTACTACTGTGGTTACCGATTATGTATGATTCCGCTACATGTAAATACAAACACTGCCATGTGACTTCTACAATTAAACTGTCTAACTCTTTGTTTACTGTATCCAGCTGTTCAAAGAATTCTGCCATCATTCAAAATTTAGGCCTATCGCCATATTTAGGTCAGTTTTATCACTTTTTATTAATGTTTGTATTGACAATAGTTCTTATGGTTATAATAAATTTTTAACACATTTGTGTTACGATATAGTACATTACCCAGAACACACGTTAATATTTTGCCGTGACTTTGTTTCACCCTGTTACAACTGTGGGAGAAAGAACTGTAGTATTTAACCTCTCGTTATTGATATGTGTTGGGGTATTTCGTCAAAAGGATGGCTTCAACTGAAATAAATGTCACAACGAAGAAGCAACCAATCCAACGAAAAATATAGTAATTACAAGCACGCAACTCGTGTCACTTATTGTGTACGTAGCAAAGACAAACTCAAAAGACAGTGCTGAACATTCACACAAACAGGCCTACTATAACTTTTATTCCGTTCATATTTATTTGCATATGTACTCAGTTTTATAACGTTTTTTTAAGTATTCATAAAAATTATTTATGCTGAGTTTAGTAATTATGTGGTTGTGTAATCACAGAAACATAAGCACGTTACATAATTGCGTTTCAAACACAAAGTTTTGATAAATAAACAGACGTGACATTCAAATTATTAAGTCATAAAACAATTCACAGTTAAATTTCGCACACAAACATTTGCAATCACACGCGCACAGCCCTCGTGTAATGACCAGGACGCAGACATAACAATGTCCTTTCACAAGCAGTGGTCACGACACACGTTACAGTACTATAGTATTTACTCCTGCTGTGGAAAAAACTGATTTATCACATTATTGTAACCTGCCTAGTTAGTTTTAAAAAACACGACGTGTGCAAACTAGATGTAATTTCAAGTCTGTTTCGCAGGGAGAAAAATTAACACTTCGTTCAGAAAAAGCAATACGCCAAGTCACGTCGCCACTTCTCCAGCACCACTTCTGCCAACTTCGGATTTGTAACTATCTCACCATCTCATCTAAATATATTGTAGTATGTATTTAAACATTAAACGCTGTTTTCAGTTTTAATATACAAATTCAAATATTATTACTTTTTTTCTAATAATAACGAAATATGCTCAAAATGAAATCATGTACAATTTTCCTGCTTCTACTAGAGGTGCGAAACTTCCCGAGAGAGAGAGAGAGACTGTGAGAGAGCGAGCGAGAGATAGAGAGAGAGAGAGAACTACAAGCTCCGCTCCAAATATTCAAGTTTCTTCCTTGGACAAGTTTTGTGACGTAAAAGTAAAAAAAAAAAATCAGTATTAAAGTTAGGCCATTTTCTATATATACTCCTCAGTGCAGACGTGAAATCCGAACTACCAACATATAAAATCTTGACACAAGCAGCATAATGCTAACATTAAAAATTCAAATACCAGGGTTATTAGGAAAGTAAGGTCCGATTTCTTATAAAAATAAACCTTCACAGATGTTTTCCAAAAACTTTTTTTTATTTAATTCCCTACATGTTTCTCTATTTGTCTACATAGTATCCATATTTGTTTAAACATTTTTCATAAAGTTCCACAAGCTTTTGTATTCCTAAGTCATAGACGTCTGCCAACTGTGAGGATAACCAGTCTGTAACTGCTTCTTTCACCTCGTCTTATGTGACGTCAAGACTCCATATCTATCCCAAAACACGGTTGCCATAACCTTGCGTGTTGAGATTGTCCGCTTGGCCTTGACTTTGACTGGTGATGTCGGGTGACGCCATTCCATTGACGTTTAGACTCTGGTGTCATGTGAGAAACCCACGTTTCGTCCCCTGTGACAATCTTCTCTATAAATTGATCATCTTTCTTATGACATCGGTCCAACAAATCAAGAGCACAAGCCATTTTTTTCATTTGATATTACTCAGTAAGCAGCCTGGGAACCCAACGTGCGCACAATCTGTGAAATTGCAATTTTTCAGAAATAATTTTGTGCAAAGATGTTCTACCCACATTCGGAAATTCCAATGCTAAAGTTGAAATTGTGAATCGCTGGTCTTCACGAATCTTTTCATCCACGGCTTTGACCAAATCGCCTGTGATCACTGATGGTCGGCCTGATCGTGGTTCATCATGGACATTTTACTTTCGCACTTGGCTGTCACTCATCGCATTGGGGCCATACAATTGACTTATCTGTCGATGAACTTCCGTTGCTGAAACGTTCCTTGCTGTCAAAAACTGAATCACTGACCGTATTTCACAGTCGGTGGACTGATCAATTGTTTAAAACATTTTGAACTGACACTGTAAACACCAAACTGCAACAATACTAAGGGAAATGGCGTCGTTTGACGAGCAAGGCATGCCAGAAGTAGGTGCGCATGCGCGTTACAATGTTCGCGCGACATTCGATTAGCTACGGCGATTCGGTCTTTATTTTCCGAATAACCACCGTACTTTCGTAATTTATTCCTTAGTAAAATATTATATTTCACAGTTTATTAATTTCATTTCGTGAAATTTTATTTTTTGTTAAATACACTATAAACAAACACATACGCCAAAAATTACAGTTAAGAAAATTATTTAGAATAAAAAATAATTTAACGAGTTTGATATAAACATGGTCATTAAAAAGGTGTCGCCGTTTCGATTTTCCGTAATAAATNTAAAAAATAATTTAACGAGTTTGATATAAACATGGTCATTAAAAAGGTGTCGCCGTTTCGATTTTCCGTAATAAATCTCGTAAGATTCGCGTGTAATAAGCAGCAGCTTGCCCTGAAGTTGGGTGTAAATGTTTAATCGAAATTAAATATACTTTTCCCTTATGTTTGGCCAAGGGTAACACTACATCCGTTCTAAGTCATAAGATCGTGTCTAAAGTGTCGCATTAATTCTCCGGTTTTATAGTAACGTTTTTGACTCAATGTTACTTCTGTAGGAATAAATCAGTTGAATACGGCGATGAATCTATTAGTAAAGCTGCCGGTTTTTGTGTAGTGTTGTAGATGAAACGTATGCGCGAACTACCTTTACAGCAATCTATTAGTAAAGCTGCCGGTTTTTGTGTAGTGTTGTAGATGAAACGTATGCGCGAACTACCTTTACAGCGTTTAACGACACACATATTGCGAATTTTCCACGTAGTCTCCTGGACGATTTATATAGCGATCAGCATTGCAGAAGTTTCAATATTCCCTCTCCACGGAAATCAGGATCTCAATGTTCAACGAATCTTGGACGTCTCAACTACATCATCCCAAAATAATTATCCACCGAGATATTCTCCTAGAAGTCTAAACAAACGGGATTCGGGTGGGGCCAAAGCAGAAATGTAAGTAGAATGCTTGGTAATGCTCNGATATTCTCCTAGAAGTCTAAACAAACGGGATTCGGGTGGGGCCAAAACAGAAATGTAAGTAGAATGCTTGGTAATGCTCCAGTGATAGAATTTCAAACTATTCTGTGTTACTCTTGCGGTCTGGAATTAATGTGTATGCGTTACACCTCTGGACAAACTATAAGGCCTTTTCTTGCAAATTGCCACATTAATTTGTCTTAATGGTGCATACAACACGTAGGAATTTTTTCTCCATCCTGTATAACCTCTATGGCAATCATACCTTAGGCACCTAAAACATGGTATATTTGACGTTGTGCGCCTAAGGCACTACTAGTTTCCCGATGATATCACGTACCTCCATTCCATCGAAGACCGTTTGTTTTCAGGCGTGTTATTTCTGCTCCTTTTTTTCGTCACAAGTTAGGACGGTTTCCAGGTTGCTGTTTTCTAACTCATTAAAATATTGCTGATGTGTTGACGAAAAGGAAAAAAGAACATATTTGTGCTTTGTTCTGAACATCTTGGTGCCTAAGTGCATACACTTTGTGACAGTGAAGCTGGTCATGTATGAAGAAGAGATGCCGTTTTAAAGATCTACCTTGCTAGTGATGTCTTGTATTGTCCGTTATCATTGTCCTGAATAAAATCCGGTTATTGCGTAGACTGATTTGCGCTGCGCTGTCAGTTCGTTCGTTGACAAACTGAACATTCTGCATCGTGAGTAATGTGTACACATGTGAAAAATATAAATTTACCTGTTTTACATGGAGCAATTAACGCTGAAACCATAATTACTGATTCACCGCAGCAAATTTTCTTANATCTGTCGATGAACTTCCGCTGCTGAAACGTTCCTTGCTGTCAAAAACTGAATCACTGACCGTATTTCACAGTCGGTGGACTGATCAATTGTTTAAAACATTTTGAACTGACACTGTAAACACCAAACTGCAACAATACTAAAGGAAATGGCGTCGTTTTACGAGCAAGGCTAGCCAGAAGTAGGTGCGCATGCGCGTTACAATGTTCGCGCGACATTCGATTAGCTACGGCGATTCGGTCTTTATTTTCAGAATAACATCCGTACTTTCGTAATTTATTCCTTAGTAAAATATTATATTTCACAGTTTATTAATTTCATTTCGTGAAATTTAATTTTTTGTTAAATACACTATAAACAAACACATACGCCAAAAATTACAGTTAAGAAAATTATTTAGAAAAAAAATAATTTAACGAGTTTGATATAAACATGGTCATTAAAAAGGTGTCGCCGTTTCGATTTTCCGTAATAAATCTCGTAAGATTCGCGTGTAATAAGCAGCAGCTTGCCCTGAAGTTGGGTGTAAATGTTTAATCGAAATTAAATATACTTTTCCCTTATGTTTGGCCAAGGGTAACACTACATCCGTTCTAAGTCATAAGATCGTGTCTAAAGTGTCGCATTAATTCTCCGGTTTTATAGTAACGTTTTTGACTCAATGTTACTTCTGTAGGAATAAATCAGTTGAATACGGCGATGAATCTATTAGTAAAGCTGCCGGTTTTTGTGTAGTGTTGTAGATGAAACGTATGCGCGAACTACCTTTACAGCAATCTATTAGTAAAGCTGCCGGTTTTTGTGTAGTGTTGTAGATGAAACGTATGCGCGAACTACCTTTACAGCAATCTATTAGTAAAGCTGCCGGTTTTTGTGTAGTGTTGTAGATGAAACGTATGCGCGAACTACCTTTACAGCAATCTATTAGTAAAGCTGCCGGTTTTTGTGTAGTGTTGTAGATGAAACGTATGCGCGAACTACCTTTACAGCAATCTATTAGTAAAGCTGCCGGTTTTTGTGTAGTGTTGTAGATGAAACGTATGCGCGAACTACCTTTACAGCAATCTATTAGTAAAGCTGCCGGTTTTTGTGTAGTGTTGTAGATGAAACGTATGCGCGAACTACCTTTACAGCAATCTATTAGTAAAGCTGCCGGTTTTTGTGTAGTGTTGTAGATGAAACGTATGCGCGAACTACCTTTACAGCAATCTATTAGTAAAGCTGCCGGTTTTTGTGTAGTGTTGTAGATGAAACGTATGCGCGAACTACCTTTACAGCGTTTAACGTCACACATATTGCGAATTTTCCACGTAGTCTCCTGGACGATTTATATAGCGATCAGCATTGCAGAAGTTTCAATATTCCCTCTCCACGGAAATCAGGATCTCAATGTTCAACGAATCTTGGACGTCTCAACTACATCATCCCAAAATAATTATCCACCGAGATATTCTTCTAGAAGTCAAAACAAACGGGATTCGGGTGGGGCCAAAACAGAAATGTAAGTAGAATGCTTGGTAATGCTACAGTGATAGAATTTCAAACTATTCTGTGTTACTCTTGCGGTCTGGAATTAATGTGTATGCGTTACACCTCTGGACAAACTATAAGGCCTTTTCTTGCAAATTGCCACATTAATTTGTCTTAATGGTGCATACAACACGTAGGAATTTTTTCTCCATCCTGTATAACCTCTATGGCAATCAGACCTTAGGCACCTAAAACATGGTATATTTGACGTTGTGCGCCTAAGGCACTACTAGTTTCCCGATGATATCACGTACCTCCATTCCATCGAAGACCGTTTGTTTTCAGGCGTGTTATTTCTGCTCCTTTTTTTCGTCACTAGTTAGGACGGTTTCCAGGTTGCTGTTTTCTAACTCATTAAAATATTGCTGATGTGTTGACGAAAAGGAAAAAAGAACATATTTGTGCTTTGTGCTGAACATCTTGGTGCCTAAGTGCATACACTTTGTGACAGTGAAGCTGGTCATGTATGAAGAAGAGATGCCGTTTTAAAGATCTACCTCGCTAGCTATGTCTTGTATTGTCCGTTATCATTGTCCTGAATAAAATCCGGTTATTGCGTAGAATGATTTGCGCTGCGCTGTCAGTTCGTTCGTTGGCAAACTGAACATTCTGCATCGTGAGTAATGTGTACACATGTGAAAAACATAAATTTACCTGTTTTACATGGAGCAATTAACGCTGAAACCATAATTACTGATTCACCGCAGCAAATTTTCTTANTATAAATTTACCTGTTTTACATGGAGCAATTAACGCTGAAACCATAATTACTGATTCACCGCAGCAAATTTTCTTATTTAACAACCTTGTTAAACTGAAGACACCAAAGTATTTGTGCTAGTGGACTAATATCACCTCTATATTTCCAAACTTTGTAGAAAATGAACGCCAAAATGAAACAAGAACTCAAGAGAAAATCCGATTTAAGGGCTTATTATAATTTTAGCTAATTATTCCCCAGTAAAACTTTAATTAAATTCGGAAGTAGAGAGTTTAAAACATCTTTAACATATTAAGGTAATATCATTTCAAAAGTACAAATACTTACTGAGGTCTGAACTAAAGTATTCAGTAATCAAAATAAACGAATAAAAAAATTTCTGTATATCTCGAGCTGTTAAGGACATAAATATTTTATTGTTTAGTTATGGTAATGCGTTTCATATGTAGATGAAATCTTTTTGTTGCTGTGGTAAATAATAATGAGGAAGAAATAAAACATTTCAGNTAATGCGTTTCATATGTAGATGAAATCTTTTTGTTGCTGTGGTAAATAATAATGAGGAAGAAATAAAACATTTCAGGAAAAATGGCTCTAATGAGATACAGATAATTAGGCATACATGAATTGCCATTCATTTTGGCTGGAACAGAAGGAATGATTACAAAATTTCTTTGTGACTTTAATCACCATTATCGTTGTAAGATTTTAAATCCCTAGTATCACTCTTTAGACACACATATTAGCAGTAAGTATATTTTTCAAAATACATTATCATAAAATGCTGTTTGTTAATCAGGTGATATAAATTTTCTATTAAAACAATTTTGTTTATAATCTTGTTCTCCTTATGAAATCTCCATGTATAAAATGAAGTGTTACGACTGATTGATTCCCTCACACTTTCATCAATGTACAGCACAAACTGCTGGACGCAAAAGCAGGAACGTTCGGATGTGAATTTCGCTTAGAGTGCAGACACCCACGAAGAAAGGATTTTTCGAAATTCGACACCGAGTTGTATGAAACGGGACGAAATGTGTTTTACAGGACCATTCAGCTGCTGAGTAACGTTATAAGACATAAGTATGCTCTTTGGTTTAAAAGACAGACTAAATATATGTATAAAAATAAATTCAGTACTTTTCTGAATAATTAATAAACCTAAGAAAATGAAGTAGGTTCGAATATTTCTTCGATAATATGCTATATATTTTACATAGATTCCATGCTCGTGAACTTCATGACAAAATGCTTTATATAAAACTTATTAAAATAAATTTAATAACACAAATCTCTTATTGAATAAAACTTTTATTTCTCTTTCAATCTCAG
>NQII01006195.1:5193-16753 GCA_002778355.1 Clitarchus hookeri | reverse complement strand
CACAGACTGGAACACCACAGTCAGGTTTTCAGGGCACCTGGTCCCTTCACTTTACACCCTTTGCAGGTTCGTTGTCGGACCCACAGCCCAGCCCCAACACGGCCCCTACAAGGGCCGCAGTCCATTACCGTGCGGAATTCTTCAATAGCATCTACCTTCCTGGTCGGTCACCACAAAAGCTCCTCCTCATAATTGCGGCTCAATTAATGTTACCGCCAAGATGTTGCAGTTTCACCAGGTTCCAAGCGAATGCTTGGCGAACAAATGGAATCGAGACCACAGACTTCGGTGTACGTGATTTTGGAGGGGGTGGGTGAGGGATGGTGAGAGGGAGAGAGAGAGAAACTAAGTATTCTTAATGTGTATACTACTAACTGCATCCGTGTTCCATTTCAAACAGAATAGTCTGCAATTCCCCCTCCAGGTCGTGACTATAGATAAGGCACAGTGACATTCGCCAAAGTTGCAGGGAGAGGCCTGCTCCACAGTAAGTTTAACTAGCAAATAATAATCCTAGTACCTGAGGACATAACAACTATTGTGGTGTACAAACATTTTTTTCGGTAAAGGCAATTCAGTACCTGTTGTGAAAAGTATACACCGGCAAAGCTGCGGACAGAATACTAATAGTTCTATATTAAACGGAAGTGAATTTTTAATATTTTTAAAGACGTCAACCAATATATATATATATTTTCATTGTCTTTGCTTGACGTAATGACTAGGAAATATTTTTAAGTCACTGTGTATTATATAATAGTTAACTTATTTAGAATTTTTTCATAGAATATTAGACATTTATTTTTAGTTTTATGATTGTGTAAACGATATATTTAGGAAAACATGAAGCCGAAACTTTGGAAACAGAATCTGGTTGGTAAAATGCCCTGATGAAGCAATAAATACATTTGCATCGAAAATGAAAGTGGAAACATTATGTAAAATTTGGAAAATATTTTTATTTATTTTATATATGAGATTTACTTCGCTAAATACAAAAATAGTCCTACTTAAAGTATACGCCTACATGTAAACCACAAGTGTCATATAGTTAAGACATGTAAGTATAGGATAGGCATATATCTAATTTTTGCGTTAATGGCTAATCTTTGACATATAATAGTTTCTTTGCACCCATTAGAATAATGTAATAAAAAACCTGTGATTTTTCTTTTAACGTTTATCTTTTGATTATGCTATAGGGAATAAGAATAATTTTTTAATCTTTTTATTTGTTTTGTTATTTTTGCTTTTATTTTTGTAAGTTTGTACACATTACTGTAACTGAAGTTGTACAAATGTGTTTAACTGTCCTACAGTAGAGCTCCAAAGAGTACTCGTCATTCATGAAGCAACGTTGTTCCATGAAGTACATTCTCAGTCGCCTCTTTGATGATAAATGACAGCTTTGGCGGAGAGAAAATATTCCAAGTCGTCCCTTTTGTGGTAATTCTCGAGCATGCTATCCAAACTACTCCGCTGCTGCATGGATGGTGTATCCAACAAGATGTGATGAGGGGTCGTTTGACGAGTGAAGACGTTAATTGCTCACCACTTGACGATGGTAATTTATCTTGCTCTTCCTTGCAAACAGACAGGTGAAACTTGAGAGAAGGCAGTAATAGGTTGTGAGTTATGTCCCAGTCGCGTTTATTCCATGTAACATTCATGGATATCTGTGTTTAATGTTCCGACCCAGAGGTCTTCATTAACGACTCGCCACTTTACCTGCAACTAAAACTAAATTTATTTGCGTTGCTACTGAATCAGCTCTCACGAAATATCTGTACCGTGTTAAATTTTATAAAATTCACCTACGAGGTTAAGAATGTAATTATGAATGTTTGAGGTTTCCCAGAAATATATGTGTAGGTAAGAACATTGTTAAATTTCCTGCTTGCAAGAGTTCGAGTCAATTGTACATTTCCTTCTTCGAATATCTTTAAATCGTATTCAAAATGTATAAATATCTAAAATCAGCTTATTTAAAAGTCTGACTTTAAGTGGCAGAAGAAGTTGTCCCGTTGCCGTGAATGCTAACGTCGGTGAGATAAACTGACAAGTAAATCATCACATTCATTTTTAGTATGACAGAAGTTATGATAGTTCGGATTAAAGTGTTTCGTAGCGTAATATAATTATAGTGATCCTGTTTAATTGTGCGTAAAGATATGTGCCAGGAAATTACCTTTTAAGGTACTGTTTCACACGGAATGAAGGGTTCTTATTTTCTTTAAAATGTACGGTTACAAAAAAAAATATTTAAAACTTACGTACAAATTCTTTGGATATTTATCTTATCTGTAAGAACGTACATTGCATATGAACAAAAGGGCATTATTCTTATACAATTAATATCACATAGGCTATATATTTGTAAATTTAATGTATATCCCATTAACTATAACACAATACGATGTCAAAAACAACATTGAATACTGAGCACACCAACAAGGGGAAATTCACAATAGGAAGAATTTCTGATAGCTCAGTCGTCGTAGGATGGGCAGTTATTCCTTTTTTGAATGCCAGGCAACACCAAAACTAAAACTTTGCTTCCTGATACGTGGGGCTTAAAAAATGTCAATTTAGCGATTCAACAAGATATTTTGTGACAAGAATCACATTTTGCTATTCACGTTTCGTGTTAAATTCACATTGACAGGCGCAACAATCATTACTCTATGTTAAGAGTTGAAAAATGGCTCTTGCAATCTGGGAAAATCTTGGAATGATAGGAATGAATAAGGCTGGAAAACATTGTTATAAAACCATTGGCAAATTATCTTTGTTGGGACAGGCTGCATACGTCGGTCGGTCAGATTGTCTACAATCCTAAACTTAGTTGGATTTAAAAAATGGTTCAGGTCGTTCATTGTAACTTTCAAATATTTTCGTAAATAATTATTATGTTAACGTGTACATAATTGCATTAAAAAATTTTCTCTTACTAGTGTTTCAGAAAGCATTTTTAAATAACTGGCATTGTCGTGTGTAAACAAAACTTCGTTAAGGCAAATGTAATAAACTATATAATTTATATACTATTTATATAAAATATTTTTTACAATGTGTAAATAAAAATTACGAAATAAAAGGTTTTTTGCGGTATTAAGTTTTCTAACAATTTGCTTATTATAAAACGAGTAGACAATAAAAATGAAATAAAAATATTTATTTTGCTGTCAGCGACAATAGTAATTGCAGTGCAGCTGCTTTCAAATGATATAGCATTATGCCAAGAGCTTTACCATAGGCATTCTTAAACATAAAAATATTTTTTTATCACAATTTAACTATAAATTTATAGTCCACTAAGTACTGGGTGCTTTAAACGGTTCCACTGCGGATTACAAGGTGACATCGATTGTTCATCACCCAGGTTTCCATGCGTATTAAGTCTAATTTAACGCGTGTTAATTTATAACAAGTAACTCAAATGTAAAAAAAATATTCCAAAGAGCTCTTTTGCATAGCTATGCACAAAATATTAATAAAAATTAGTTATTATTTGTATCTTATTTCCAATTTTCTCTTTGACATGGTCGATTTATTTAATGCAATCTTAAATCGCATATGTAAATGTGCCACGTTTTCCTATTACGTTAAACTCTACAAGTTGTTCCCTGGTAAGCACAGCCGACATTTGTATTTGAGAAAGTAAGGAGATTACAGATTTACTGCTAACGAAAACCAACAACAGTGACAGAAAAAATATCCTGATTAATATTTTAGTTTAACACTAGTTTTTTGAGTAACTGTTCCTAACGTCGACTTTCCTCTCGCTTAACACACACATTAGTATAATAAACGTGACCGAAACTTTATATATATATAACACCAACCATTACTTATGCAGGAGGCTGTCTCTCTTCAGTAACTTTCTTCAGCCAACTGCAATATTATACACTATCATATTGTTTTTTTTCTGTTTTCAGGTACGCCGTAGTAAAAACTGACGTAGCAAGACTAAACGTAGATAAGAAGAGTATATGCGGAAACTTTAAACTCTATTGTAGTGTTGTGATGGGTCAGTCCTTACATCGTCATGAAAATAAATTCTGAATGCGGAGGAAATACGTTACTATAATGGTAAAATTATTTCAGTGATCATTAGCTCCCGTCCTTCAACAGGAAAAGTTAACTGCCCTAGGAAAATCAATAAAAATATTACGTTTTTGAACTCAGCTATGCATTGACTTATAACGTCGTTGTGGTAGTCCAGGTATAAAAGAAAAGGTTTCAGATTTAACGTAGTACTTTTACGCACATAATGGTTTAACCCTTTTAGGCTTGGCAGTCTATAAATTGGACTTTTTATAGAAAGTTTACCTAATGTAGTATACTGTATCACAGCAGTCTCTCATGTGGTGGGATATAACATTTGTTGTTATGAGTTAATCTTTTAGTACACTATTAAAAACAAACTTACTTCTTTTTACGTAAAAACGCTGGTAAAAATGTATCCAAGACTGTATTAAATCTCCGCAAAATTACGGACATGCTATTTTTCAAAAACCTACTTTCTGCGTGTATTTCACAGAATTTTTCGTGAATTCACGTAACATCTCCGTAAATTTTAGATTCAGTTTTATGCATTTTCAGTTTTAAAAAAAAAGAGATCACAAAAAAAAAATCATGAGTTTTGGTTAGTAAGGGCATTACTGTTCATAAGAAAGACAATTAAAAAAGTTAAATTATTTTACACCTGAACCGAGATTTCACACCGTGTCAAAAAATTTGAAAACCTACCCCTATAGCCATTCAAATACAAGCTCCTCTTAGCAAATTGTGATATAACATTGGTATATGTATTGTAGTCACATAAGTCATTTTTTTTCAGAGTATATTAATGTTTGTGTATTTTAAGTGTTGCCTACTGTTACAAACGCCTAATATTTTTATATTTGTAGAAATTGGAGCAAAGTGGATTGGTTATTCTAAATGCAGCTGAAACAGTTATTCTCTGGTTGCTGTGACGAAGAAAGATTCGTGTAAACTTAGAATTTTTCGTTCCCGAAACCCGAAGCTATAGGCTATACGGAGACTTTCCGTATTTTCTATTTACAAAGATCACCTCAGTTTTACGACATTATGGATTGTGTTTCCGTATGTCCACTGTTAATTTGCGTAAAAGTGTCCGTAACTGTACGGGAACTTTCAACATTGTAGGACAAACAAATACTGCCATATCACCAACGCGCGCACATTTTTACTGAGGCTGACACATGACATAGCGTTGATCTGATAATATTACAGTTGCAAACAAGAAATTTGTTTGTTGCAATGCCTAAAATTACATTTTTATATACGCATGAAAAGGTAAACGCGAAGTGATATACATGTCTGTAAGGTAAGAAAAAAAAATTATATTTAACTTTCTACAATGTAATGGAAGTTTTAAGGCTATACATACGTATATAAAAATAGTATCACATATCAGGTTGGAAATATGAGATTATTTAGCGCCGCTACAATACACTATAGGGAACTTCCTGAGGCATTTGACCGTTTCCTGAGTAAATGCAGGGGCTGCGGTTACGTAATGGTCAGACTACTCACCTCCCACCTAGACCCACCGGACTATATTCGGGAGTGGTCGCTCCCAGATTTTCGCACTTGCAAGTCGTGTCGGATGATGCCGCTGATCGACGGGGTTTTCTCTGGGGTCTCCCGTTTCTCCCGCCGTTGCATTTCGGCGTTGCTCCATACTCACCTCGATTCACCCTCATTGGCTCTCAATACAAAGCAAATACAGGAACGCTGCTATAGATTCACGAGAGAGATAAATTTAATCAGCGCGCCTTCTGCGGTAAATTTGCGAATAATTCCTTTTAGTGGGCAGTACGTGCGGGCACTAATTCGGTGCTTGAATCTGGCCCCGAAATAGTACCATTCTGGCGTCCTCGCCCCATGAGCACGTCGTCTTGTAACGTTCTTGGCGAGCGAAAAACCCATCACTGTCAAGTGGCAGCAGTTTCATGGTCGTAAGAGACCCATTGCAACAGCATATATTGAATAATATACATGAAACATAAACAAAATCAGTATGATCTTTCTGTTCAGTTCTTCCTCAATTTACGCCGCGTGGTGATTTAATTAATTTCGTTTGGTATTTCTAGTTATACATAGCTGGATGTAATAAAAAAAACCTTATTTGTACTTGCCATGCGTGTTTATTTTAACCCTGTAAGTATTAACATGTGGGAAATAACTTAACGGTCTGTATCATTTAATTAACTTGTTTCGGTTAAGACATTTTAATCACGCACCTAATTTAAATATGAATTATATTCCTTTAACAAGGTATGGAAAAGTGTAGACTACGAATAAAAAATTTAAGTTCGACATGTTTTGCCAAGTAAGTAGATTTCAAGAGAAACACCGCTGGAGGTCTATGGTAAAAAGACTAAAAGACACCGGCCTGGAATGTCTGTGCCCTGATTATTTGGACAACAACCGCAAAAAGGTGAAAGGTTTGGGGGGGGGGGATTTAAAGAGGCATTTGTTAATTTGTTGCGGAAACAATTTTTGCGCGAGGTGGAAAGAAGTTGGCGGGCCCACGTCAGGCGTGACGGAGCAGTTGCCGGCACGCAAGAGCAGTCGGGTGGGCTGAACGCTAAAAACCTCACTCGCCTCTCCCGGGGCGTAAGTTATTATCCGCCGTCGCGCATACTGGCGGGCGACACGCACGCTCAGCTCGGCATTAATAAGCTGCCGGCCAGGGCGCCGCTCCGGTCGCAGAGTGCCGTTTTGGTTTAAAAACCTCCCCTGGACGTGCATTAATCACCTGAGTTTACGGCGACTGTCACTAGGTGGCAGGCACGCCTGGGAGCGGTCGCGTATGGTGCCTTGGAGACGGAGGGGCGTTGTGTGTGTGTGCGTTGGAAGTACTAGGTGGCAAGGTCAAGCTCCCCTTACATTTTTTTTTATTCTTGACCACACGAAACTCAACGACTCGTGTTGCACGCGTCCACCGTGACGAGAGAAGGGAGCACTTCTCGACGGCGGAATTGGATTTCACCCCGTGTCCCCCAAGTTATCTCTTGATCCCCAGAAGTAGGTGTCAAGGGTCAAGGGTTGCTCACGGACGTGACTCTCTCGGCAGTTAAAAAAAAAAAAAATCACCCCTCAGGCGTTCCTGTACGAGTAGGTCGGTGTTTCGAAACAAGTTTATCCCTTTTAAGCACCTTGCCTTTTAACTTTTTGGCGTTTCATCACGAAGTGACGTCAGGATTCGAGCCAGTGCTCACGCAACGGGTCGGAACGAATTAGGCCGGCGCCTTCAAGTTTCGTGACGGCCAACCCGTTACCACCTTCCACTCAGGCGGCTTTGCATTTCTCGAGCAGTGTTACCAGGGTAGTTCTGGCGTCTGTTCTGAATGAGCTTTTATAGCCACTCATACGTGAAAGGTGCTATAGGGCGTAGCTCAATAATGAGTCATGATTCGGCAGAGCACAACAGTATAAGATGGGGTTTATTACAAATATAAAATGGTTATACAACAACTGTTAAAGTGATTATTGATCGGGGGAGCTTTAATTGAATACCAAGATGATAATTAATTATCCTAATATGTTATTTTTACCTAACGCCATTATTATAAAAGTCTAATTGGAAAGTCGTCACCTTGTTCATGTATCCGGAGGCTGATTATACGAGATGGTTAACGACGGCCGGACACGCCCATCTTCAGTGGTCTTCTCTCTGGTCAGGTCGACGACAAAAGACGCCGCTCCCGGTGTTACGCTGGCCTATATGGGACGCGTTGTTTAATATATTTCGTCCCCGTTTACTGACTGGTGGAGCGGAGGTCTGCAACTGTCTTCGCAAGGTGGTGTTGATCACGCTCGTGCCCTGGTTTAATGTTTGAAGGTGTGATCAGGCAAGCTGTTCAGCTAAGGCCTGATCACTTCATAACACATCGCAGGAGTGCGAGAAAGTCAACGGGATGGACACGACGCAACATCAAACATTAGTGTATTTACTAACACTACCTCCATCGCCCCGCAACCAACACAAAAAACAATTTTTATTTTTGGTTGTACGTCAATCACCTCCGGGTGCACCAAAGCTGAAGTTCTTAGTTCCTTTGCATTTGAATAAGTGCGGTTCTACTGCGGGATAACTGACAAGTCCTCGACTGCGCCTTCGATAAAAAGCCTGTTATGTATTTGGTTACCAATGCACATTGTTTAGTTCATTGCTTTCAAGTTGTTTCGCTACTGAACATAGACGACATCTTCACTCTAAATCAGAATGAAATATTTCAACTAGTAGAATTATTTTCCAGAAAATGCTGCTAATCAGCTGTTATATGCTGGCAAATCAGTGGAGTGCACTGAACGATAACTGCCAGATCAGTGCATTTCACTAAGATTCAGTAAATATCACAGCTAAATAAGTGAAGACCAGCAACTAAAAAATATCACCAGAATTTTACTGATTCAAATGGAGCAGTTTCATCAGAACTGCTGTCAAATTCGCTCATTTGGAGCAATTACAGCAGTTTTAATTTTATAGTGTACTTTATTTCAGCTGCACTAAAATTACCTAAACACAAATTGCCATGTACCATTAAATGCCTTTACGAAAAAATTCTTCCTAGCTGTTTGTTTACGGACGTCCTATATTAATGCTTAACATTAATTATTGTTTGAAGCAGTGCAATTAAATGAAAAACAATTGATCGGCCTCAGACACGTTTGTATACTTGGCCAATTTATATAAAATTATCGTTTTCAAGCCAAATATAAGTATAAGGATTGAAGATTCAAATGTTCATATCTCCATTGTGACAAAAAGAAGACACGTTTATCGTCACTTAATTTTAGTCTCAGTCAACTAAAGAATGATTAATCCCTGCGTACAAGCGTGGGTGTTTAACCGGGTTAACTTCCAAATCGATGGAAATATTAACTTCTAAACCTAAGGTGAAGTGAAAGTTCAATGAATGTAATAGTTCGTTTTTTTCAGTAGAACCAATATTTTTCTATAGTTAACATTGCAGGAAGGGATTAGAATTCCATTTAAAAGGAAGGAATCTGGAAAGTTCTCTAGCTGACAGCTCACTTAATATGTCTGTAAACGACAGTAACAGTATGGTGATAACAAAAATTCTCTACTTGCTATTTCTGAGACTTAAGCAAATCAAAATGTAGAGACTTATCCACAATTGTACAGTATGCATGAAATATAATAAGAATGTACGAAACTTCCCGTTTATATTTGAAACCGAGAGCTGTTACAGTTCGCAACCAGTCCACAGATCATATATTTTTACAAAACTTTTAAAACAGATTTAGATTTCCTCCGAAGTTAAAAAATAAAAATTTCACATTTTAAATATTACAAAAGATTCGGTAATTGAATGCTCAGATGACATAAATCGTACAAATTAGGTTAGCATCAATGTGAAAATTTATATTTAGGAAAGAGGTTATAGGGTAAGGATGACGATTACAAAACTCTTCATATAATACATTTAATGTGATCGCAAAACAAAATCGGAAAATTAAACACAGTACGGAATTATGCACAATTTTTAATTCTAAAGTTTGATATAACCTCTTACAACATTTCTACACTTTTCTAGCCTCACACGCTCTCGCCGCGAGAATTACGTACTCGTCACAGGTTCGTTCTGTAACGCTTTGGTTTTTTGTTACTTAAAACTATTTAATTAAGCCCCAGTTCTGGGTTTGAAAATACATTACACGTTAAATTGAACTAACACATTTACACACTTCCCTTGGCTTAAATGCATAGTCCTCGGCGCAGCAAGCTTGCATTTCAACTAGCTCGGCCATGGAGAGCGGCTATTGGTATTGTGTTGGTGGGAGTAATTACCCAAGTCTTGCACTACACGATATACATCAAGAGCATTTGCGATAAGCCAGCAAACAAACTGCAAGAGCGGTGTACTAAAGTAAGGTTGTCAATGGCCGGTACGGAGTTTCCCCATTAGTTACAAACTACAAACTGCTGACCTCTTTTCCGAACTCCCTAACCCATTCTCAAGTCTTATCCAGCTTGCCGCAGTTAATCTGCACTCTGATTTGTGAACACGAAGCTTTTTGGCAGGCAGCGCATAGAATTTGCCATCGATTACAGGATTATGTGGTTGTAAGGGGCCTATAACGACCTCATTTCGTAATCAGTAACGAAGTCAGGAGACGAAAGACGAGGGAAAGACCACAAAGGAGTTGTTATCTCGGCTAACNAGGTGCTATAGGGCGTAGCTCAATAATGAGTCATGATTCGGCAGAGCACAACAGTATAAGATGGGGTTTATTACAAATATAAAATGGTTATACAACAACTGTTAAAGTGATTATTGATCGGGGGAGCTTTAATTGAATACCAAGATGATAATTAATTATCCTAATATGTTATTTTTACCTAACGCCATTATTATAAAAGTCTAATTGGAAAGTCGTCACCTTGTTCATGTATCCGGAGGCTGATTATACGAGATGGTTAACGACGGCCGGACACGCCCATCTTCAGTGGTCTTCTCTCTGGTCAGGTCGACGACAAAAGACGCCGCTCCCGGTGTTACGCTGGCCTATATGGGACGCGTTGTTTAATATATTTCGTCCCCGTTTACTGACTGGTGGAGCGGAGGTCTGCAACTGTCTTCGCAAGGTGGTGTTGATCACGCTCGTGCCCTGGTTTAATGTTTGAAGGTGTGATCAGGCAAGCTGTTCAGCTAAGGCCTGATCACTTCATAACACATCGCAGGAGTGCGAGAAAGTCAACGGGATGGACACGACGCAACATCAAACATTAGTGTATTTACTAACACTACCTCCATCGCCCCGCAACCAACACAAAAAACAATTTTTATTTTTGGTTGTACGTCAATCACCTCCGGGTGCACCAAAGCTGAAGTTCTTAGTTCCTTTGCATTTGAATAAGTGCGGTTCTACTGCGGGATAACTGACAAGTCCTCGACTGCGCCTTCGATAAAAAGCCTGTTATGTATTTGGTTACCAATGCACATTGTTTAGTTCATTGCTTTCAAGTTGTTTCGCTACTGAACATAGACGACATCTTCACTCTAAATCAGAATGAAATATTTCAACTAGTAGAATTATTTTCCAGAAAATGCTGCTAATCAGCTGTTATATGCTGGCAAATCAGTGGAGTGCACTGAACGATAACTGCCAGAGCAGTGCATTTCACTAAGATTCAGTAAATATCACAGCTAAATAAGTGAAGACCAGCAACTAAAAAATATCACCAGAATTTTACTGATTCAAATGGAGCAGTTTCATCAGAGCTGCTGTCAAATTCGCTCATTTGGAGCAATTACAGCAGTTTTAATTTTATAGTGTACTTTATTTCAGCTGCACTAAAATTACCTAAACACAAATTGCCATGTACCATTAAATGCCTTTACGAAAAAATTCTTCCTAGCTGTTTGTTTACGGACGTCCTATATTAATGCTTAACATTAATTATTGTTTAAACCAGTGCAATTAAATGAAAAACAATTGATCGGCCTCAGACACGTTTGTATACTTAGCCAATTTATATAAAATTATCGTTTTCAAG
>NQII01006194.1:104659-127806 GCA_002778355.1 Clitarchus hookeri | reverse complement strand
AAGTCGGTAGTGATGTAATGAAAATAGTTCTAAGACTAGACGTTACATTGTGAGTGTAATGTTTAAATTAATGGCTACTCATGCTAGTGTTCCTTATTTTTACACGCAAATGCATCAATTTAAATATTATCAACACATTTACTGTCAGAAAAATTCCACTGTTCCACTTGGATGTCGCATGAATTAAGTGATACTGTCCAAGGCAATACAAATAGGATGTAAATAAGTTGCGATCCATGATAACAAACATATTATATAACCGTTAACCACAAATAATCAAAATGTAATAAATGAAAACGAATTAAATTAAATATCAGCCCATAAGCCCGAAATGTGTCAACGTCCATATCATGTCCACATGATACAACAATCATTATTATATGTATTTTCTTAACCAAATCTCTATCTATGTTTGTGATTTCAGCAGAAGAGGTGTGGGTTTTGAAACAACCTCCTTACTGTATTCCCGGTATTCGTATCGCCGAAGCCTCGTATAGGTTGGTCTACAATCAAACCACAGCTTCCTCGGAACTTCCTGTGTATCCGAGCTTTATTTGCAGTTACTATGTATTTGTCACTTCCTCGAGCTTGCCACTGCTTGATTGGCAATGCATAAGCCAAATGCAAAAACCATTCGAACATGCGAATCCACCCGTGTAAGACAGACATGCCGAATTGAAGGTTGTTTGTATTTATTTCCCTCCGAATCATTTCTTCTACGTCATTAACTTGCTTCGAAGTAGCGCCACACATATATTATCTTTGCGTTGATGTGGTTTGCCTCAGAGCATCATGGCCGTCCATCATGGCAAATATTTGATTGCGACAGACTTCCGCATGTCTGTGTTGGATCACAACATTACTTGTCTTGATGTTTCGTACTTCTTCATCAACTAATTTCTTCTCCGCAATAGATACTTCCATAGATTCCTTAATTAATTAAATTTTCAGAGGCCTGCAGTAATCTTGTGGATGCAGGTCGTGGGTTTTGATTTTTCTCACGGCAAACCAGGCGAAGTGGTAGCTGCAGCTCTTAAACTCATTTGNATCTTGTGGATGCAGGTCGTGGGTTTTGATTTTTCTCACGGCAAACCAGGCGAAGTGGTAGCTGCAGCTCTTAAACTCATTTGAGCTGCGTATGTTCAAGAACAGCTGTTTCGTGTTGACTCCCTCAAGTCTTTGGTTTGCTGTCGTTTTGTGCACTCACAACTAGCTTCAAATGAATTCTCCGGTAGACCACGTTTATACCCTGTACATTGACAAAATGAAATTGAAGACTCGATCCATTCGATGATACATTTCTCAAACGTTCATTTTATTCTGCACGCTTTCATCCAAAGGGACTTTCATTGAGACTTTCAGTAAAACAATTTTTGCTTCAAGTCCTCGAGGTTTTCTGACTCACTCTTGGTTCTTTTCGTGAGCTCTTCTCTAAAGTAGTTCAATTTTGTGTCTATGTTACCGCCCGGAGTACGTCTCATTATCTCTAGGAGTCGCCTCGTCATAGAAACAGTTTTCGAACTCATGCCTGCAATAAACACATGTCTATATACAGTACAATCTGATTGAATTTTATTTATTTTTCATGTCGTTTCCACGACAGTGATCCTAGCGAAGGAAGTAGCACAGAAGTAGCAGGAAAAATCAAGTGCTTGGTATTTCGAAACGATTACGTGACATCAGAAAAACAATGATCGATGCTTGAGCTCGCTTGAAACACAACTAAAATGTTACGTTTTCAACTAGATCGCACGTGAATGTTACATTTGCATATGCTTTCTTTGCAGGCTCATAGCATTTCTCTTGAGCATCGTAAGCATTTTTTTTCTTATTGCTACAATAGCATTTGCTTCTCTTTACGTGCACCGGCTAGGAAACTCCACAGACAGACGTTGCATTTCATCTGCTGACACGCGCGTGTACATGCCAGCAGTCTTGCGCTTGAACTGTGGGATCTCCGCCAGGCAGGCGGAAAGCCCGAGCATTACGACATGCTATGACAGGCTGGTTCAAATTCCCCTCCGCTCACAATCGCCAATTGTTTTCTGCCAGGTTTTGTTGAAGTTTGCCCCAGTGTGCGACGCAGGGTAATTAGTTCCACGTGTAAACGTCGAATTAAAAAGTTTCTGTTAACATTTGTGAAAATTGAAATTATCTCTTTTTTCTTTTTCTTATGCCTATAAATGTAAGAATTTTGTAAAATATTTACTTTTCTAACAATTTCACAGTTTCATTTGACCGACGCATGAATGAAGTGCTCGGGTCCTTGGCAATGTTAAAGTTATGTGCATATGGCGGAATAATACACAATTTACGTACAAGTAGANTGAAGTGCTCGGGTCCTTGGCAATGTTAAAGTTATGTGCATATGGCGGAATAATACACAATTTACGTACAAGTAGATCTTAAGCAGGGCTTTCCAAAGAGATCCGTTTTCCGTGAACAGCTTATAACCATGTTAACAGCAGGTGCTGTAAAACTGATCTGCCTCTTCTACGCTTGGCTGCGTAATGTCGCCCCTTGTAATGACAGTGCAGTGCAGTGCAGATGCTTGGCCACCCCTGCGCGGGATGTTATTCTACGAATGCGCAGTCAGTCCAATTAAATCGCCGGTAGTTTCGCCTCTGGCTACCCCTTACCGCCCACTGGCCCTCTTTCTGCCCCCCGACGAGGCTCGGAACAGTAGCCGGGAGCTCGTGGAAGAGCGCTCAGGGTACGTCCTGAATGCTGTGAACTGATATTTGAAACGTCCTCCACCCCTCCCAATCCCTCCCCAGTTGTTCAGACCCCTCCGACGTTCTGGCGGTATCTGCAGCGACCCTCTAGGAAGAAAGTTCGCGCCATTACTTGTTATGGAAACTTCCCACTTCGGTCTGTCGCCCCCTCCGGTCTGCGCCGAGCATCATTATTGGACATTCAGTGGAACTGCAAAATAGTCCTCGTGCCACTGACCTGCATGCAAAACAGGTTTCTCTTACTTTGTTTCATTCAAGATTTAAAAGAGTTTTGTTAGATCTGTAGGTTCTGCTGGGGATTCCTGTTACGTTCTCAGGCTCTGTAAGGCCGAGTCCCACAAAATAATGGAGATACACCTTACGCCATCTTTTATTGATCGCATTTTGACTTCACAACGAATTTGTATAGTCCATTCACGGTTACTGCTAAATTTTCTAAAACCCTGCTAAAATTCCACTTTTAGAATATTCCTCTGCCTCATGCAAACAAAGCTTAACCGAGCCTAGAAAATTACACCAAAGGGACAGCGCATTGCATTCGTGCGCTTTCAGTGTAATATTATTTTTCATAATAACTATTTCTTATTGGGCATTATCAAGACACCTATTTTCTCGCTGTTTTATTCATATTAATAACATATTAAATATTATGATTTATAGATAAAATGCTAGTAAAATTTAATTTAACTAAAGTAAGGTACTTTTATTTTAACAGAAGTATAAAACGCTTGTGATACATCCCATATTTAGTAAGGAACCAAACACACCATACATAGGGTGATTTTCCAGAGGTTTGACTCAAAAAGTGTGAAGAAACCATGAAAATGCTATAGTTGAGTACAGTTTAGAGGTTGTGGTCGGCCCTTAACAGCGACGTCTTAAATACCTGTGAAGGTGAAATGAGGTAAGGGTTTCGCAGCGGTGGAATGCAAGGGCAGGGAGTGTCCCGATAAAACCCACCGGTCGACGGCAACGTCCGCCACGTTTCCCACATGTGAAAATCCGGGGTGACGCCGCCGGGAACCGAACCCGGTTCGCGTTGGTGGGAGGCGAGTGGTCTGATTACTATACCATAGCGGTACCAATGACAATTTTAATTTTTATATTTTGCGTTAGAATTTCTGGTTTGGTAAGCTGTAGGTAATTCCATCATGTTTTTAGAATTTCTTAATGTCTGCTTTTATTGATAGTTTCTCCTTTTTAACTTTTAACACATATAAGCTACAAGTTATTTATTAATTTTACTGATTCATTTACACGTGGCAACTTTAAGGCGACGCCATCTTGTCTGCCACTTAATCATAAAAATCATTAAATACTATTCAGAATCAAAGATTAGATATGGTAGGTATTCTGATCAGAATAAAACGTATGCACAGTATTACGGAAAAAATAGTTAAATGCCTACGTGATAAATACCGGATGTTGCATATAAATTGAAATTACCAACTACGCCTGTTAATAAGAAAGAAAGTAGACTACGTAAGTGATATTTATTAAAGTAGAGAAGAAAAACGTAATTAATATTGTAACTGCGTTGACAGAGGCTTTACAAGCAACAGGTGCCAAACGTAACTACGGTAAAATTATTTATTCTTAAATATTATCCACGGTGTCAATAGAAAATCGGAAATGGGAATTGTAAAGGGGAACTTTTCCTAGTGAGTCCTATCTTCGTTCGGATTTAACTGGGTTTGTGCGAGACGTATAATGTATTCGCATGCATAATGCAGAGTTTGTGCATCGTAAAATATTAAAAATAATTCGGCGCACGTGATTTTCTCTGCTTTGCTGTTGTAAACATTATAAGAAGTTGTTCTACAGTTTTTCTGCTGGAGTTTGTGTCCTGTGTACAACCATTTTCATTTTGGGATCGAAGTGAACTCTCCCCTGAAAAAAATTAAATGTATTTAATGTGGTGCTTAACGTAGCGTTTTGCTTATAGAGTAGTAAGTCTGTAGAAGTCAATTTCTCCTTCCAAGTTTTGTTTAGGGGTACACATTTGAGAGTGAAGTTTTACGGTCTGCGAAAAGAGCGACAGTCTTTGAAGACAAATTCCGTTAAAAGTAAACCCAACGACGCGCTCAAATTTTTGTAGTAAGTAAGTCTTTTGGTGGAATTTAATTATGACTTCTTTCCTTTGACTAGTTTTCCAATTTGATTTACACTTCNTAGTAAGTAAGTCTTTTGGTGGAATTTAATTATGACTTCTTTCCTTTGACTAGTTTTCCAATTTGATTTACACTTCCTCGTGCACACAGCCGTAGACGAGACGATCGTAATGACCTCTTCACTTTTAGAGCGAGACGATGAAATCCGTTTTAAATAGTTCCTTATGTGATTAAAGTACAAGAAATGTGAGAGATACATTTTACGACCGAAGAAAATGGGAAATACAACTATACCTACGCTGTGTGTTTTTTCTTATACGACGCAAATCGTTAGAAAACCTTGTTGTCAAAAAATAAATTTCATAGGACTGCTCTTAAAATTTGCAATGCAATACTATAAATTATCNTTAGAAAACCTTGTTGTCAAAAAATAAATTTCATAGGACTGCTCTTAAAATTTGCAATGCAATACTATAAATTATCGGTTTGTATGTCAACTTAGATTATTAAAAAGTTTAAATAAATTTTGTACTCTTGAAAACAAATGTAATAAATAAATAAGAAATAGGTGGGGGAAAAAATAACACGATGCGGGTACAGAGACTCGAACCAGCTTCCCATGCGTAATAACCTCAAAGTTGTTTTTTTCCTCACGCAACCACTTTTCTTACAACGTGTGGATTTTNCCAGCTTCCCATGCGTAATAACCTCAAAGTTGTTTTTTTCCTCACGCAACCACTTTTCTTACAACGTGTGGATTTTGTTAGTTGTTTTATATAAATATTTATTAACCTAGGTACATAATATTCCGTCTTAGGAAGAATTGAAGTTAACGATTNGTTAGTTGTTTTATATAAATATTTATTAACCTAGGTACATAATATTCCGTCTTAGGAAGAATTGAAGTTAACGATTCAGAGAATTAATGCACATACAAATGACATGAAATAAAAGTCTGGAGAGAGATTGTATATTTGTACATTTGCTGTTTTATAATTGCAGAATACGTTATATTATGTGTGTTTGCGTCAGGACTAACGTTACTGCCATTAATTAACTACTACTTACAGAATATTATTGCTTCGGTTGATTACAATAATTATTGGGCAGGGAAAACACACATACAGCTCAGTGAGTATTAATAGCAAACAATTCGTAAATAGATTCAGATATTTTGAGTGAATACTTTTCACGGAATGTAAGAATTTGTAACTTTGTGTTCGCAATTTTAGTGCTTTTTATTAGTACAAACCCTTTTTCTAAATACATTACAAATACGGCTCGTGTGTTACTTTACAAAACAAAATTACAACGGATTTTATTGTATTTTTACAAATGTTTGTAGGTATTCACAGAACTTGCCAGTAAATTTTACAATTTGTTTCACTGTCTACAAGCAAATAATTAAATCAAAATATAATTTATTTAAAAATTAATTAAAACGTACACATTTGTTCACATATATGCACATAATTAGTGTCTTGTATAATAAACTTTTTCTGAGTGTGTTTCAGTGTCAGAATTTTTCGACACTAATACACATATCTGTTAAATTAAAACGTGGAATTCCCGTGTTGTTATTTATGGTGGAAGCGGCAGTTTTGTGAAGGGTATCCTGAAATGGGTTCGTAACGTAAGAAAATCTGGGGAATTTAAATGTTCCTGCGTAGTGCTCAGAAAAGCTAACAGAAGGAAGGCGTTGACAATACATAGTTAACTGTTGACGAGGTAAACTCAGACAGTCAGAATGTAGATAGACATTGCATATTCTTGTACCTGGTCTGAGAAAAGACAATATGGGACTGTACTCCTCTTAATAAGATAGTTCATTTGTATTGGACATCAGGGTTTAATGTTGTTCTGCTCTCTTAGCGACACGTTTCAACGAAGAGCTACAACGAACGTGTAATAAATAACTGAATTATAATACTGCATCAGCCACACAACACGATTTTTTTAATTGTGCTGTAATCAGTAGGGATCAGTCTACTTCTGGCGAAAGAAGAGCCGTTCTCTTGGCTGTTTCACGGTTGACGAGATGCTAGTGCGGCGCCCAGATTCCGTCAGCGAATTCTTTGAATTTTGTTAATTCATGGCTTGTTTTCAGAGTGTTTGCTGTGTTTATGGCGAATGGTATAATTGTTCCTGAAAGCAGAAGTTTTTGCACAAAAAAAAAAAAAAAAAATCTTCAACAAATGAATACACTAATAATTGAAAAAATGAGCCGAAAGAAATTAATGTTTTAAGGGCCCTTGGATTATAGTACATGTTTTGAAGTTTTCCCGTTTACCGTAAAATTGTCTAACAAAATGAGTTTGAAGCTGCAAATTACGAAACGGGATTTTCGGCTCTTCAAACGCAATACTTTGATGTAGGGCCTAGTATTATTTTTATAGAACTCCAACGTATCTCCAATACTGACATTTCCGCCAAAATGATTTCGCACTTGAAGTTCGGCTAATATGTACAATATTAGCACCACCGAATGCTTGCGTTTATTCTTTTGGAGTACTTATTTGAAACCAACGCGTTTTAGCACAGTTGAGGAAGTTTATTACAGCGCGTCTCATTCTTTAGCAGTAAAGAGTACATGGCGCGTTCTATTGCCACATAGCTACCGATTATCGACAATCAAGAAACTGTCTTGAAAGAATAAGTGCATGCATTTCAAATACTTAACAAAAAGTGTTACATTGAATAGTTGTGTATAAGTATGAGATTGATTGAGTGAGACGTAGGAACTGTAGCAATTTTTACGGTGTAGTTCTTAGTCATGACAGTCCGATTACAAGAGACGGAACACTTGCGTTATCGAAGGTTGGAACAATTGGTTATTTTGTCAAGAGCTCACAAGAGTAAAAGTAAGCATGTTACTANCACTTGCGTTATCGAAGGTTGGAACAATTGGTTATTTTGTCAAGAGCTCACAAGAGTAAAAGTAAGCATGTTACTATCATCTTGATTTTGGTTCAGTAACAGTTATTTGCACTACTACACAGACTGAAGTAACCATATTCATGAACATATCATATTTGGAACCACAATACGTAGATAAAAAAAAAACATAGTAGCTTATATTGTGCGTTACTTTGAAATGCCATTGTGTCATTTAAATGCCGTTTCAAATTTTAGCTTTCATGTCATTTCAAATGTTTAACCTAATGTGGATATTTTAGTATATGTCGACGTTATGGGTAAATTATTACATTATTTTAAAAAAACTCAATGAAAACAAACCAGAATAACTTGTGACTTACTTAAATACTATCCTATATTCAGTAGGCCTATATAAAACGCGCAAATACGATAAAGGTCTGAAGTACTACTTGCAGAGCTGAGGTACTCATTGGATGCCTGTAACTGCGTCCTTCCAGCACAATAAAAATGCCAGGAAGTATCCTGTGCATTATAATTATTAGCTTCGGAGAAGATTGCTTTTAAAGTAAATATAAATTGTTTATTTTCGGGAATACAAAGTCGGCCAGCCACGTGGGGTGTCTGGTTCTTCAATGTATCGCCTAACATGGAGGCCCTTCTACTTACTGATCAGCCTGTATTTTAGGCCACTGCAGTCTTGCCTGTACGGGAAAAATTAAATCATTCGTTCTGCACATGAGTAGAATGATTGTCTGCGTTCGGGCATAATGTATTTTGAATGGGACAAAACTGGCGCCGGCTGGCCGCCATGTTTGTGACGTCACCGAAACGCCATATTAAATCTGGATGACCTTGAATGACCTTGAAAACAAAAAAATCCCAAAAAGACAGAAAAATTATAAAATCCCCCCAAAAAATTTTTTTTTTTTTAAAAACTACTAAAGTTATTAAAAAAATTATTTATAGATGTACATGTAGGAAATCCGGGGTTCGATGACAGGTGGAGCGACTAAGCTCCCTCCCGACATGACAGGCCCTCGCCATGTCGACCAGTATCCATCTCGTCAGCCATGTTAGATGTCGGTGACCGTGACCTTTGATCTTGAACCCGGTAACCTTAATGTCCAAAAATTCTAAAAAAAAAAAAAAAAAATCCCAACAAATATAAAAACTTTAAAAAAACCTACCCTAGTCAATGGGCGGTGTGAATAAAAACGAGTAGGACAAGTAAATACTTGAATATATTAAAATGACAAGTAAACGCCAAAATTGAAGTGAATAAAACAAGTATTTACTCTTACTCGCGAGTAAATACTTGACAGGCTAGTAAAACCCCGAAAAAGGACAATTTTGGTGTGAATAAACGCAAGTAAATACTTCTGTAGCAAGTAAATACTCGTCCATTCGCAAGTCAACCCGACCCCAGACTTGCAGTCGTACTTGTACACGAAAGATGGCTGCATTTATGAACCTGCGTGGTGTGAAACATTATAGAGACCGGCGTGATATAAGTCCCGATCTATCTAAGGGACTATTACGGTTTGAGAGCGAAAACGTAGATTTTCTCACTTCACACTTTCTTGATGAAAACACTGATGCAAGGGGTGGGGGATTAACTGCACGGAAAAAGATGGAAATTTTTCTGAGATACGTTAGTGATCCAGGATTCCAAAGTGGCGTTGCCAACGACGTGGGGGTTGAAAGAAGTACCGTCAGCCGAACATTTTCAAGTGTATTGGATAAAATAGTGTCGAAGTCTGAAGATTGGATTAAATTTCCACGCACTATTGAAGATATGGATCAGGCCAAGGCAGATTGGGCTTCAAAATTTCGCATTCCGACTGTCATTGGTGCTATAGATTGCACTCACGTGCATATTATGAAACCTTCGGAATTCGGCGACGAGTATGTTAACAGAAAAGGAAAAACAACAATAAACATTCAGATGACTTGTGACGCTAATGAAAAAATTACAAGTGTGGACGCTCAATGGCCAGGGAGTGTACATGATGGCAGGATTTGGCGAGTGAGTGGAATTCAGGACGTGGTGCGCCGATATGATGGTGATGTTTGTCTTCTTGGTGATAGCGGATATGGAATTACTCCTTGGTTACTGACTCCTTTTGACGAACCAAGAAATCCTCGTGAGCGGGATTACAATTCGACCCATGCTCAGGAAAGAGTAATAATTGAACGAGTTATTGGCCAGATGAAACGTCGTTTTCCCATACTCTCGAGCCAAGTTAGAATAGCAGTCAAAAATGTTCCCAATTTAGTAATAAGTTGTGCAGTGCTTCACAATGTAGCAAAACATTTGAATGATGCTTGGGAAGTGGAAGACGGAATCGAAGATGGTGTCGCTGAAGAAAATGTACCTCTATATAATTTAGATCGGAATGAAGTCATAAATAGACGACGTGGTCAGCAAAAACGATTAGAAATTAGTAATAATCTGATGATGTAAATACACATTTTTGACTTGGAAATAAATTTAATCCTACTTCCTTTACTCCAATTGCAATCGCATATGTGAAAAAATAAAATAAAAAAGCAATAAAAAATATATAAAAAAAATATATATCTTTTTAAATAAGTATGTCATAGGTGCAGAGGCCTACAGTCAGGTTTAACATGGCCTGCTGGAAATGCAAATGGGCATATACCACCAGCCTATGAGCCATCCACCGGTCATGCCATACCCGACAAACTGTTAACAGCTGTGTACTTGACGTACGACAAGTGGCTGTGTACTTGACGTACGACAAGTGGCTGTGTACGTGACGTATATTATATACTTATTTCATTTTTTATTTTTGTTTTTTATTTATTTTATTATTATTTTTATTATTTATTTAATTTTTTTTTAGAGAAAAGGAATATTTCAGGAAAGGGAACAGGATACAATTTATTTCAAAAACAAAAATTCTTTTAAGACATCGTCTTCTTCAACCGCAACGCGTTGTTCAACGGACTCCGTTCGTCTGTGTTGTGCAGCTCTCAGGTTCAACTCCGTTATCATCAGTTGTTCACGTTCAGCCTGAAGTCTTGTTAGCTTAATTTGTTCAAGTAATAATAAACGCTGCAGCTCACCAGTTGTTAACTTTGACGTCTCTTCAGTTTCAGCTGAGAGTTTCAATTTCTTATCTTTTTTCAACTTCGTCGCATCGCTCTTACGTATGCAAGTCACTGGTGTGATGGGCTGGTTTGATGCTAATAATATGTCAACGGGGTCATCTTCGTCTTCCCTATTCTGATTCTCCTCATTATTGAGTTCAGGCAATGTTGACGTAGAACTTGTTCCCAATCCAACGCATGAAGCCCCAGGTATTTTGCAATAAACTGGGTTCTCGTTTGAATCGCAAATTTGTAGGAAATCTGCCTCCCATGACAACAATGATATTGGTTTATTTCCAGTTGCGTTGACATCAGTTTTTTTCTTGACTGCGGTTTTCATATTGTTCAGTAGCTTTTTTAACTGTCCAACACTAGTTTGCTTCCCAACGTTTTTCGAAAACTGGTCGGCTAAACATCCCCATGCCTTCTCTTTAGCAGATGCAACTTTAGGCAACATGGATTTATTTAGCACAACACTATAGTCTTTCAATAACGCTACAAAAATAGCTCTATTGTCACAACCGGAAGTCACACTACTTTCATCCATAGCTGCAAGAGGACAAAAACAAACGGGAACGACAACTGACTTGAGTAATGACGGGGAGTCAAGGTTAGTTTAGAGGCGAAAACAGAACAAGTCACAACAGGAAATGATGCGTAGTATGTGTGGCGCAACAAGTATTTACTTGCCTTTCTTGTGAATCCAGTTGTCTCGCGAGTAAATACTTCCTAGTATACCCTAGGGTTGGCGAGTACACGGTCACAAGTAAACTCGACGCTTTATTCACATCGGTTTACTTGGAGTTTAAATACTCGTTACACTTGACTTGTAAGTAAATACTCGTCGTACTCGTTTTTATTCACACCGCCCAATATTTTTATTGGTTTTTTAATTGATCAATGACTCGCGTTCGCTCGACTCCTTTCAAGCAATGCCATATCTACTGTCCATTTATTTTTAGTATCCCATATGCAAAGGTATATTAATTGCAACCTTCGATGTTCACCGCTCGATGTCCGCATCGGCGACCCAGAAATTGTAGCGAGCTGGGAAACCCCACCACTTGACATACGACCATCCATTACGCCGTTTCAGCACCTTCTCGACCAAATACACATCTGGAAACTTTGTAGGCAGGATCTCCTTGACTTAGAAATCTCAATGGATGGGAATATTATCCAGATCCTCGAGAAAGTAGGTCCTCGGAGCATAGTTGCGTATACGTCGAACACGAAAGAGTTCGGGTCTCCAGTTCGCTGTAAATCCTTTCTCGAAGATGCCTTTCTGTTTGGAGATGCGCACCAGGTCTCCAACCTTGGCTTTAAGTTTGCGTGGGTTCCTCCTTTTCACGTCAGTGGACAATTTCGAAGCAGGGAGTCTTCCGCGTCTTCGGGCTTCATGCGTGTGGTAGAGTGAAAGTATCCAGCCACTTTTAGTTGCCATTCCCAGCGAAATGCCTCCACATCTTGCCCTTCAGAGTCCTGTTGAACCTCTCGACGATAGAATGCTGTATGTGGACTTATGATTTATGTTATGTTTCTTCATCAGTGCCTTGAACTTTGCATTTTGCATTGTAGAATTATTTATCCTGGTCGGTTTATAGATTAGTCGGGATGCGTCCTTCATGGAGCACATCAGTCATGGCTTCGACTTGACAGACCTGGCCCAGTAGAATTATATATATATATATGCATCGACGACGGTCAACATGTATTTGTAGCCCTTGTTGACCCGAGCATACGGTATCATCTCGATGAGGTCAGCTTGAAATAGGTCGTTCATCCCACAAATCATGACCCTGCGACCTAGTCCCAATCGACTCATTCTATGTAGCCTCTCTCCTTCAGTTCCTCAATGATTGAAATTATTTCGTTATTGTGGGAGTAATTGCCAACCTTTTGTGAAGGGAGCAATAGTTGCAGCCTATCGACCAGCTCGTACGGATCGTCCCAGAATACGTAGTCAGTGTTCTTGTCGTCGTCGATCTTCTCCAGACCTTCGCTGCTTTTCAGTGCTAGGCCACTGAAGAGGTCTGCGAGAATGTTGTTTTTTTCGTGATATTCGTTCTTATAAACACCTGTCTCAGGATTGTTATATTGCTTCCTCATAGGCTCAGCAGTATCGACTATGTCTGTCTTCACGACTATGGGTGCTCCATCTTCGAAACAACGAGTAACGGGCTTAAAAATGTCTTAATTTATAAGATTGCGCGAGGAAATATTTCGAGCGAACAGACTGAATCGTCCGATGTAAGTCGCCAGCACTGTCCGACATCGCACTCAATTAAAATAGTTACTGTTGTTTTCTTTTATAGGTTTAGTCGTGCATCTCCATCAAAATACTTTAGATCTTGCCCAGGCGTTCGCTGCAGGCATCCAATATGTCCCTGCTGTGGTTCTGAATATCCGTTTTCTTGGCGAGACGGGAAATCAAGGTAGCGAGTGTATGATGTATGGAATCTTTAAACCCTTTCAGATTCTCTTCATTTTGAGCAGATGCCGCATTCAATCTGTCGATAATTTGCCTTTGAACATTCGTTACGTGCTCGTCCATTGCCATCACATCGCGGACGATCTCGGTCTTCACACGCTCCATCTTCGTCCCGAGCCCGGACCAATAGTTGCGAACGAATGTGTTTTGTTCAGTCAACATACTGTGCAGTTCCGAGATGACGGCATTGCCAGTTTCGAGGATGAACTGTTTAGTAGCAGCATCCTCGGATCGTTCGGGCTCGCCAACATTTTGAATTATTCTTCTACCAGCATTGCAGGTTCTATCGTTTCTTGGTACGAGACAACCTCCATCTTCGGCTTTGTCAAGACGCAGCTTGAGGCTACTTTGCCCGAATTTCGATATGCTTTAACCTATTCTCGATGGTCGACGATGAACTGATCAAATCCCTGTCGCTACGTCTCATTATATAGGAACCCCAAACCTCATACATTTAATTTTTTAGATTTTTTATTAATTTTTTTATGTTAAAATTTTTCTGATTTTTTGGATTCAAAAACATTTAAAGTCACGGGCATGGGGTCAAGGTCAAATGTCAAGTTAGAGGTCATCCATATTCAATATGGCGGTTGGTTGACGTCACAACATGGCGGCTGAGCGCGCCGGTGCCAGGTGCAAGTTTTGTCACGTTTAAAATACATTATGCCCAAATGCAGATAATCATTCCACTCACATCTTTTGCTCTCTACGAGTGCAGTTGGTCTGTTTTTGAGCATTCTTTCAAAATGTGGCATTCAAACATTGTATAGTAATNGTCTGTTTTTGAGCATTCTTTCAAAATGTGGCATTCAAACATTGTATAGTAATGATCTTTACTATTGATGTGGAAGTGATTTTTATTATCTTAACTTATTGTCTTACATATGCACGATATATTCACTAANACATTATGCCCAAATGCAGATAATCATTCCACTCACATCTTTTGCTCTCTACGAGTGCAGTTGGTCTGTTTTTGAGAATTCTTTCAAAATGTGGCATTCAAACATTGTATAGTAATTATCTTTACTATTGATGTGGAAGTGATTTTTATTATCTTAACTTATTGTCTTACATATGCACGATATATTCACTAANGATCTTTACTATTGATGTGGAAGTGATTTTTATTATCTTAACTTATTGTCTTACATATGCACGATATATTCACTAAAACAGCATGTATTGTTGCAATGCCAGATGTTATAATATTGTTTTGAACTTTTACAGTGTAAACATATTGTTTTAAAACGCCGTAGTGCCGTATCCGAGTTCGTGAGGGATGGAGGTCTTAATAAAAATAAAGTAACTAATTTAAATGGTTCATTTATTCACACATCTATTATTTAAACTATCTGTCTCTACTATTACTCTTGTTATTCTCGGTGAGCGCAATATTTAATGTCTATCTCAACTCTAATAAAAGTCCTTCTCAATGTTTCTATATTGGTTAAAGTCACCTAATTCGCACTTATTATTATCACACATGTTCAATCTCTCTATCGCCATCATTCCCATGCCTTACACTCACGCCTTTAGTTCAATAGTCCGCCCGCCAGTCTCACTCTTCACTGTACCGATGCTCGCAGTCCGCAGACTTCACTCCCGCTGGTCACTTTCGTCGTCTCCCGTCCCTCGTCTGGCTCGTCTCTTCTCTGTCTTCGCACACTCGGCGCTGAAGGTCGCACAATCCCCCCACAACTCTTATCTGTAGGCTCGGAGGCCCGTCAAGTAGTCTCGCTGGCACGATCTGGAAGGTTCCCCGCACACCGAGTCTCGCTGAGAAAGTCTAGAGCAATGACCAGAACATTCTTTCAAAGATAACCTCAGAAATTCAATCCACAGAAGGTCAGAAGCGCGTGAGTCCCGATAGGCTTATTTCACACACGTGGTGGCTCACCTTTGTAAATCACCGCTCGCTTTTCGCATTATATTTCATCGGCACACTGTTTCGCTCGCTCGAGAGTGGCGTGGTGAGGGGAACGACGCGGACCATCAACGTGTAACAATATTTACAATTTATAAACTGATACTTTGACATAAAAGGCGCTGCCCTGTGCGGAGCCGGCCGAGCGACNTGTAACAATATTTACAATTTATAAACTGATACTTTGACATAAAAGGCGCTGCCCTGTGCGGAGCCGGCCGAGCGACAGGATACGATTTTACATGTTAAATGATTTTAGGCGTATCTCGGCTACCTTTCGCTATGTCACTTTCAAACAAAAAACGCACTGTGCTCTTTGAAGAGAGGAACCATGCTACTAGCAGTGGTGTGTGGTGCACTGTTGCGAGGTAAGCTGGCGTTATCTGTGTGCTGTACATTGTTGCTAGCTAGTTGGCACTTCCACCACCAAAACGTAGTTATNTGTAACAATATTTACAATTTATAAACTGATACTTTGACATAAAAGGCGCTGCCCTGTGCGGAGCCGGCCGAGCGACGGGATACGATTTTACATGTTAAATGATTTTAGGCGTATCTCGGCTACCTTTCGCTATGTCACTTTCAAACGAAAAACGCACTGTGCTCTTTGAAGAGAGGAACCATGCTACTAGCAGTGGTGTGTGGTGCACTGTTGCAAGGTAAGCTGGCGTTATCTGTGTGCTGTACATTGTTGCTAGCTAGTTGGCACTTCCACCACCAAAACGTAGTTATGCAGGCGAGGCCACATGACGCGTGTAATGGGTCCCTCGCTGCTCGCTTGTGAGTGGTCGGAATGCACTCAGTTTCCCCAGGCTGCACTGTGGTTACTGGCTCCTGCTGCGTGCACCGAGAATGTACAGCAGTGAGCAAGCACCTTGCAACACTTCGCCACACGCCACTGGCTGCAGGAGAGCAAGTAAGAATAAATTAATAAGACTTTGTGGTTTTGTTGAGTTTATAAATCTTAATTTGCCCGCAAATTTCAGGCTGTTAAAAATTTCACAAAGAACGTTTTGTAGAAATGTTGCCCGGGTAAAGATTATCGACGTGTTTTTTTTTTTGTATTAAAGTTATATCGTGAAAGGTGGATCAGGTATTCCTAAAATAATTTAACGGCTGAAACTCTATCGTTTCACTTTAATAAGGTGTATGGAATAGCACGCCTACAACAAATTCACATGGCAATACTTTGCGTTAACGCCAAACCACAATTAAATGTACTTAAATATAAATAATGTACCCTCCAATGTGCCCGGGTTCCACTTCCATGAACCTGATTGTACATACAGACATAAAAGCGAGAAGTAGTATGTTGAAATGTAAACTGTCTTCACCGCCACTGTTTTCGACGATTTAGTCATTCCGTTTTCCAGACTTGTGCTATCTCCCTCCCTCCTTTCCCTTTGTAATCTTTTACAGTGCGCCATTCCGTTGATACATTTCGCGTCTTTTCATGAGTGCAGTTCCCACGAAATCGACACTCAAGATTCGTCTACGTGGAAGGGAAACTTGACGTAAAAGCGTTTCCCGAATCAAGGTACAAAAGCTGCGGTAGTCGCATGGAAAAGTATTCGCGAGGTCCATGTTTGTATGCTCCCTGTGAAAGAAGGGCTTATCTCGTCGACGCACGCGACCGTGGAAGTCACTGTCTGTAAACCACTGTCGAAGAGTCTGCGGGTAAACAAACAGCATCCCTTAAGAAATTCTTCAGTTCAACCTCGCGGTTATGCCATGAAGCTCGTCTACCGTAAAACTATTCACAAGCTTACCTGCAGCTTACTCTCGCAAAAATGCACATTTCGAGACTAAAATCCAAGACGTAGCACAACTCTTTCAGCTGCAAAGTGGCCTCATTTACTTGGCAAAGAGGATTTTTAAATGACGAATCCTGGAAAACCACCCAACATGCGTGATGGTACAGGCAGATCTGTGACACCAGTCGTGTAATTGGCCTGCCTATTTCTCTCAACGTACGTTAATGAGAAATCGTCTGACTCTATACTGTAAACCATTTTTCCAGTGAAATTCCTAATTTTGATGGAAGTTTTTAACCTATACATAGTATGTTAAATGTACTGTACACCAAGCTGCAGCTATAGAAATGCTACTGTAGGCCGTTCCCGGTTAAATGAGCGCTTTTGAAACCATTCTTGGAAAAATGTCTCCGCCCTACGTGCATATACAGGTTGTTTCAGTACGGCGGTTACAAACTTTCAGGAGAGATAGAGTACACCTGGACGATCGGAAATCACACAGCAATGCATGGTCGGAAACGCTTTCCTGGCGCGGTAGTGACGACACAAAACACAAGAAAGGAAGGACACGAACAGGGGGAGAAAACATGTTTATTTTCTTACTACAGCAAAAATCATTAAAGGTGTTCGAAATGACGACCCCGGGCCGTAATGCAGGCCTCACATCTACGGCGCATTGAAGATCTGACGTTGGCGACCATACCGGGCGTGTCCCGGACTTCCCCAGCAGCTGCCACGATGCGTGCAACAAGTTCCTCAACATTGTTGACGGGAGTTTCGTACACCAGTGCCTTGACGTAACCCTGGAAGAAGAAATCAAGGTTCGTGTTCGTGTTATTCCTTTCTTGTGTTTTGTGTCGTCACTACCGCGCCAGGAAAGCGTTTCCGACCATGCATTGCTCTGTGATTTCCGATCGTCTAGGTGTACTCTATCTCTCCTGAAAGTTTGCAACCGCTGTACTGATACACCCTGTATGTTAACGGGCACACTGACTGGCTTGCGCACAGCAAAGTTGGCGACGACGGAGCGGAAAGTAGTTCCATGTCTTAACATCGAGTTAAAAGTGTTTGGTAAACATGTGTGAATACTAAAATTATTATTATTATTATTATTTGCTTTTTTTATGCACATAAGTGTAAGAAATAGAACATTAGTAAAATATTTACTATTCTCATGATTTCGCAGTTTCACTTACCGACGCATGAATTAACTGCTCAGGGCCATAGCAATTTTAATTTTCCATGCTGTATGGTGTAAGAACACACAATGTGCATGCAAGTAGGTTTTAAGAAGGGCTTTCAAGAGTGCTCAGTTTACCGTGAACATGGGCCCATTACACAAAACTACAAGTTTACAAGTTACAAGTGAATGGCCTTATAGGTCGTGACAAGTATTTCGGTTTCACAAATGTACAAGCCCGTCCTAAACACTTGTGAAAAATATCAGTTTATAACTAGAATGGCGAGCTTTGTAGACATTTCTACATGTTATTAATAATGGTTTGTTTCGCGTATAATTAAATAAAAATAGAATTTATCATACTTTGTGTTTGTTAATTATAAACACAAATGTTTAGTAGCGATTCAGAAAGCGTGTAAATAGGCATATAATGAACTGAAGTATCAGCGAAGTCGAAGACCATTTAAGTAAAGAGTGAATATGTAGTTTGAGAGTGTATATGAATTTAATAAGCGTTTTCGGATGCCTTGTTCACATTATCAAATTTTGCCTGAAACAGACAACAAAGTGCAATGGCTTTACTAACAACTGATAAACCCTGCATTAAGTTATATAATTTTTTATATTTTCAGTTTATGTTATTGGCAAATCCAGTTCATTGTCAACTAACGAATGTATGATGCAGGAGAAAAATATTTTTTACATAAATGTGTGTGTCACTCATATTTGCTAAAACGATTGTTAAGTTAGTTTTTTTTTTTTTTGGTGCATGTAACATAAAAAGCTCTAGTGTTGTTGCAAAATAGTATTTTTTCAATTCTTACCAATGTTAATTGTTTTTAAATTCGCAGAAAATGTATCCCCTACGTAAGTAACATCTCTTTCCCGAAATATAAGGGCAAAAGCCATCGCAGTCTCGAATATTCTCCAATTTCTATAATTTATCGAACTTCGTTACCTTATCTGTAAAAGAACCGAACAGGATATCTTCAGCATCTCTGAACTTCATCAGTACTGCCACTTTATTGTCATTTGATTTTGGCATTTTGTTTACTTGTAAAATAAACAAGCACACTTGTAGCAAAGAACTAGCAATTACTGGTATACGGAAACTTTTCAAGAAACACAACTGACAAGTTCTTGTAGATACTAGTGCTGTTCGCGAAACGTAATTTACAAATACTTACAGATAGCAGCAATTGTAACTAACAACTTGTGAACTTGCAGTTTCGTGTAACGGAACCCAGAACATACACACAGTTGGAAAATTCACTACACATTCGACTCTTTCCTGGACAAATGTAGGAAAGTTACCACAGATGTGCATATAGGGGAAAACTTTACTATTCGTGCTTTATCAGTATGCGTGTACAATAATGTCATAAATTTTCGAAAAAAAATTTTAGAGTGTAGCTGACCGTTCATGATCAACATGTGATTTTAATAAAGTGATGGCCTGCATCTTCGCACACAGTTTCTCTGGCCAGCATTCCAATAGTCTTGTCTCTTGCTTGGGATTGTACGTGTCTACACTTTAACTTCAATTGTAATATCTTACTGGTGGGACATTTTCTAGATCTCCTCATTATTGCTATGCGTTCGTAAGGTGATGCCAAGTGTTACAGTTATATAATTTGTTTATATCCCGTTCATCCTTAAGTACCATATTTTTCCTGCAGCGGTGATACCAGCTCTCTCTCTCTCTCTCTGCATGTATTGGTAAGCTTCCCCTGTAGAAATTATTGCAACACTCGTTTTATTTTAGCTTCGTCTTTTGCTCTCCGTTTGTGCCAGTGTTATAATATTTTTTTCTAACCTACTCTGAAACTAAGTTTTATGTGTGAGCCCGCGGTAGGGACGGGAGATAAGTGCGTTTTAGGGCTAAGCCCCATGCGCCTGCAAGGGAAGGAAATCATGTAAGGAGAGACAGGCATCGCGGCAGAGAGGGATTGGGCTGCCATGGCCAGGTTTCGGCCATGACAACCTCCCTGAGTGTACTTACAGCTAAACTACTGTACTAAGGAGAGAAAGGTAATAACCGGCACAGACGCCGTAAAAGCCCTTTTGACAGGAAATAATTAAAAATTATTTCATGCATTATCAGGCAATGCTACAGGAGACAGATGAGTGTAAACCATGTTCTTTATTAATCGGTAGAGAAAAAACTGGTACAGAGGGGGCAGNGGGGGGGGGGGGGGGGGGTGGCGCAATTGGGTCTCTCCCCCACGAAACCCCAGTAGATCCTGAAAACTTAAAGGTGTTATAATCTCTCCCTGGGTTGCCTTTATGTAGCAGCAGAGGCGTGGGACGAATAAATAAGAGTGTACAATTTAATAAAAAAAAAAAAAACTAGGTACTTTTATGCTAACAGAGGTATAGAACACTTGTGATACATTACGTATAGCAAACAACTAAACAAGTCATACATGGGGTGATTTTTCAAATTTTTAATTCAAAAAGTGTGAAGAAACCACGAATAGATTGTACTGTTTTTGCCTGTGTTGTGTCTGTTGTATCGGGCAGTAATTTACATACAACGTGTACAAAAATGGCGGATTGTAACACTGGGGTTGCTTAGAGAAGTGAAAACTGTGAGCAAAATATACGGGTCATGTTGTACACTGAAGAGCCAAAAAAACGGGTACACCTGCCTAATATCGTGTAGCCNCCGCAGCGATGTTGAAGGTGTGATGTTTTACCGGATTCCCGATATTCACGGTACACTCATGAAATGGTCGTACGCGAACATCCAAATGTTATCGCTACCTCGGAGATGCTATGTCCCATTCTCGTGCGCCGACTGTAACACCACGTAGTTTGAGTGAATTTAGAACTATTGGACGGTAACATCGTCGTCATTGCGATCTAGCTGCCGACCGCTTCGCGTTATTCTGATTGGTTCCATACCTCTGTTATTTGCATACGCACGCCTATACCAGTTTTTTTTTTTTGCTCTTCAGTGTATNTCTGATTGGTTCCATACCTCTGTTATTTGCATACGCACGCCTATACCAGTTTTTTTTTTTTGCTCTTCAGTGTATTATATGCAACCGTTTGCTCACAGTGGCCCCGTGATTATAGCGCGTGATGGCGTGTGCATCACCGCTATCACTACACAGAGAAGCTATTGGACCGTACTTGAGAGTACACGTGTGGAAGTTTCGATGATTGAGGCACTCGCGTTGGGTGCTTAACTACTCTACACGAGAGCATGTGACTAGCGGTGCTAATAAAGAACAACCTCGCGAGCTTGCCAAGCACTTGAGAGTAGTTCGACGCGGTTGTAACTTGATAACGCACTAGCTTGTGGTTACAACCTGGCCGATCTCATGGAGTATTCACGTGACGAATACTGTCATATGCATTTGACGCTTGGCGATCGTGGTGGCAGAACTTCATGCCGCGGTTACTGCACATGAAGAGCAGAGGCTGAATAATGCGTGAGGTTATACAGGATGATTCTAAAATCATGGGACAAACTTTGAGGGGTGGTAGAGCTCTCTAAAACAAACAATTATTGTATAGGAATATATGGGCGGAAGTGACGCGTCGAGGCACAAACACAAAAATAACACATGAAATGCAACACATTATTTATTTACAACGTCGCCGCTATATGCCTTTTTTCTGCAATGTTCATAATAATAGCTTAAAATTGCTACCACCGACAGTAATGCAAGCATGGTAGCGTCGGTGGAGNCAGTAATGCAAGCTTGGTAGCGTCGGTGGAGTGATTGGCGAACAGATTCAAATACGCCGGGTATTTCACGCACGCCACCATTGTCAGCCAGTCACGCCATATGTAGAGGTCGCCAAGCATGCGTGACTGTTGGTGGATGCATTTCCAGCAACTGTTTTAACATTTTCTGTACGGAATCATTCGTTAAGTATGCTGCTAATGAACAGTTTATGTTTCCGTTAATGTGTTACGTTTTTGTGTTTGTGCCTCAACGCGTCGCTTCCGCCCATATATTCCTATACAATAATTGTTTGTTTTAGTGAGCTCTACCACCCCTCAATGTTTGTCCCATGATTTTAGAATCAGCCTGTATACTGCGCCGTGCCAGCGAGTGGACTGTGAACATCTGACTTGAAAGTCCCGTTCGTCTGACGAAGTGTTGTTGACCGTTAGTTCAGCTCTTATGCGTGCACTGTAGAGAGGTGTGTATGCATGCGTGCTGTCGCTATACTCCATTCAAGTTTACTTATAAGTCCTGCTAGAGTTATACTTACAGGATAATCCTCCGCCGCGTGCAAACATTCGTGCGCACGCAGTGTAATAATATTTCGCACAAGAACTATTTCTTACTAGGCATTACCAACACAAATTTATCTCTATTCTATCCATATTATGAAGTGTTATAATTTATAAAATATAAGTAAAATTTCAGTTAAATAAAACATAATATACTTTTTTGTTAACAGAAGTAGAAAACGCTTGTGATAAATTACATATTTAGGAAACAACCAAACACGTAATACAGGGAGTGATTTTTCAAATGCGTCATTCAAAAAGTGTGAAGAAACCGCGAATAATACACGATGTCTAACATGTGAGACTTTTCAATGCACAATTTGCTGCTTCTCTCGTTCGTTGGTCGTTCGGTTTTGTGCATTTAATCATCACCATCACAATAATCGTTACATTTTTTATTTCGCTTCAAACCTTTTCTGTATTTTGACCACGATAATATTATTTTTGCGCAGTCCATATGCCGGAAAACACTTCCTTTGTTGTGTGAAGTTTGATGCGTGTTGGATTCTTGGAGAGAGCGTCTGTCAGCTTCCTCACGCATGCTTCTCGTAAGCCGCGCTAGAAAAGCCCGGCTGTGCGTCATCAGCCGCCTCACTGATGGCGTTGGTAGTTTGTTAAGGGGGGGGGAGGGGATTCAGTCCCTCTGTGCCGTCCTTTGCTCTCTAGCTTGCCTGCAGATGTATATCGACCACCCCCCCCCCCC
>NQII01006194.1:79709-104644 GCA_002778355.1 Clitarchus hookeri | reverse complement strand
CCCCCCCTTCCACGACTACAGGCCGTTGTTACAGTGTGAAATATATTTTATTTGGTTGGGAACAGTCACGGCCTGCATTATTTGTGGGATGTTCAGACATATTTCGAACAACTTTGTTGTCAGAGCTAGGGAAGAGGTTTGGGCGGCTCTTAACAACGTGGTCTTGAAAGCCGATATGAGGGTGAAGCGATGTTAGTATGGAGCATCACCGGGATGAAAGGACGGGGGGGGGGAACGGGAGATCCCCGAGAAAACCCGCCGACCAGCCTCCGACATGTAAGAATCCGGGAGCGGCCCCGCCGGCAATCCAACCCGGTCGGTATTGGTGGAAGACGCGTAGGCTAACCGCTACACCACTGCGGCCCCTTGTTGATGTATGAATAAATGTTTGTTTGTTACAAACACTCTGTGACTAAATTACTAGGTCTGCCAGATGTAGTCATTTGCTTAATTACGTATACATGAAGCAGGCTGATGATGATCTGGGTACGAATTTCTTAAACGCTTGTAAATATCGTTTAAACTGTTCTCTCAATCGTCAAAAGGACTACTAAATAGTTTTTACGAAGGCGCGCTATTATAATGCCCCCCTTTTTATTTTTCATCACTCTGATCAAGTTGCTCATGTTTCCTCAAAAATGCCTAATCATAATATATGATTCCTGTAAGACGTTTGTCGAAGGAGTTGTAAATTCGGCATTTCTGACGATAAATGTGAAATCTTGCAGTCAGACCGAGTCTAAGGTTCAGAAAGGCAAAAGGGTTCGCCAAGATGGGAGAGAGAAATCTGCACAAACGCAAACAGCAACATAAGACAGCATTTAGTAACCAGTCCTCGGTTTAGCTGCTGGAACAGCACTCGGTACAGTTGGCAGCCGTGTTGGAAATCCAATCCGCCAGCCATTGCTGTGAACAAGGATCCGAACTTTCTTTACGATTTACCCAGCAAGTTTAGTTTTTTACTTTCCGCATATATATTTTGAAGAATACCACAGATGTAATAAACCAATAGAGAATCTCTGCAGCANTTAGTTTTTTACTTTCCGCATATATATTTTGAAGAATACCACAGATGTAATAAACCAATAGAGAATCTCTGCAGCAGACAATATTACTAGTTTCTTAGTCCCATGTTGTGGGGAGCTATGTGTAAAATAAACTCGCCCCTTTATCTATACAAATATCCTCTTAGAAAGTAGGATTTTTACCGACAAAAAGTATTNTGTGTAAAATAAACTCGCCCCTTTATCTATACAAATATCCTCTTAGAAAGTAGGATTTTTACCGACAAAAAGTATTTGTTGTTCCGTAGCGTGCTCTTTAAGAGGAATGTAATTATGAGTTTTGCGTCATGTTATACTTATGACACATGTAGGTCGGATTCATTGCACACTTTCCCCTCATAGTGAGGAATATGGAAACTGTAATTAAACTGTCTAGCACATTATTGACATTGGAAGTCTCGATGATGAACAGAAACATACAGATTAATGCTCGTATAAATAAAATGTTGTTTGTGGCGTACGTCTGGCCCACACCTGTCATATTTACACTACCGGAAAAAAAGGTAACACACCATGAAGTCTTTAATTAGGATATGGAAATTTCATTTATATACATTATAGATAGCAAACCGTACAAAATAATTCGCAGGGTCTGCGGTGGTGCAGTAGTCAGCCTACTCGCCTCCCACCAAAGCAAACTGGATTAGATTCCCAGCTATATGACATGGTTTTATAGATATAGCATACTACGCTAAAGTGTTTATGGGGCCCCCATTTTAAAAATTAGTGTTTGACTTATTTAACATACCAATTTACATTGCCTGCCGTAGTACTTTTTGTCTGCCAAATTTGGCAATAATCGGTTGATTTGTTTCTGAGATATGACATACAAATGTATTTTTCATGTGATGCTGATCACTAGAGGTTGGGATCGTGCTGGCAGTGGTTAGCTCTGTATGCTGGAGAAGGTCTGGAGAGATTCCCTCTCTTAAAGAAGGGCCAAGCGGTGAGCGGCAACCCGCTCCGGTTGTGTCCTGGAGAGACACTAGGGGTCCGGGTAGTACCACGGCCAGACCACACGCTTGGTGTCTGAGTACGAGGGTCTCAGAACCTTGTGGAAGGGTGCTCTCGGCTATACTTGTGTATCAAGTCGGGGCTTTGGATTTGGTTACCTCAGGTGCATGGCTGGGACACCTGCGATGAGAGGGCNAGTCGGGGCTTTGGATTTGGTTACCTCAGGTGCATGGCTGGGACACCTGCGATGAGAGGGCGTGATCCCTCTTCCCTGTCGAGTGGGCGGACGAAGCGCGGGATGGCTCATGGCTAAGAGCGCTGCGTAAAATATAAAAGTATGGGGGCCGAGAGGCTGCTGTATTTGCATCATGTATGTGTGGTAGGCATAGCAAATTAACCAAGAATTTTATATTACTGCCATTTTGAAAATAAGTGCTATATGTATTAAAATCGCATTATTTTGCATGGTCTGGCATAGTATTACTTATATGCTAAGTATGGTAGTAATAGTTTTAGTAGTTTCCGACATGTGACGTGAAAGCTTTATTTGTTTATGTAGGTCTAGTGCTACCTACCAAAAGGCTAACAAATTACGATATTACTTATTACGTTCAATACTTACATGATACACTGTCATCATACTAAATTTGGTTTATATCTGTTAAATGGTTGCCGAGATATGACTTACCATCCTAAATATTTGAAAGACCATTATTTTGAAAATAAGCATTAAGCGTGGTCGAAAATTATAAAAGTTGGTTGTTCTTACTACGTACTAATTGTATACTAAGTTTGGCGAAATTCGGTTCACGGGTTCAAAAGTTTTAGGTGGAGACACACACACACATATACACACACCTACACGCCTACACGCAGACAGGAAACTTGATAAGTCTTTCGTTCCTTAGGAAAGTAGGATAATGTACGGGTGGCACACATTCGCCACATTCAACATGCAATTAGTAAATGCCAAAGCCACCTAGAAGTACACTGGAGAGCCAAAAAAAACTGGTATAGGCGTGTGTATGCAAATAACAGAGGTATGGAACCAATCAGAGTAACGCGATGCGGCCGGCAGCGCCTTCATAAGACAACAGGCGTCTGGCAAAGTTGCTAGATCGGTTACTGCTGCTACAATGACAGGTTATCAAGATTTAAGTGAGTTTTAACGCGGTGTTATGGTCGGCGCACGAGAGATGAGGCATGGCATCTCCGAGGTTGCGATAAAATTTGGATTTTCGCGTACGACCATTTCACGAGTGTACCGTGAAAATCGGGAATCTGGTCAAACATAAAATCTTCGACATCGCTGCGGCCGGAAAAATATTGTGAACGAACGGGACAAGCGATGACTGACGATAATCATTAAACGTGACAGACGTGCAATCCTTTCTCAAATTGGCGCAGATTTCAATGCTGGGGCATCAACAAGTACCAGCGTTTGAACTATTCAACGGACCATCATTGATATGGGCTTTCGGACCCGAAGGCCCACTCGCGTACCGTTGTTGACTGCACGACACAAAGCTTTACGCCTCGCCTGGGACCGCCAACACCGCCATTGGGCTGTTGATGACTGGAAACACGTTGCCTGGTCTGACGAGTCTCGTTTCCAATTGTATCGGGTGGATGGACGTGTATGGGTATGGAGACATCATCATGAATCTATGGACCATACATGTCAACAGGGGACTGTTCAAGCTGGTGGAGGCTCTGTCATGGTATGGAGCGTGTGCAGTTGGCCTTAAATGGGACCCCTGATACGTCTAGATACGACTCTGACAGGTGACAGATACATAAGCATCCTGTTCGATCACCTGCACCCATCCATGTCCATTGTGCATTCCGACGGACGTGGACAATTCCAGATAATACAATGCGACACCCCACACGTCGAGAGTTACTACCGAGTGGCTCCAGAAACACTCTTCTGACTTTAGACACTTCCATTGGCCACCTAAATCACCAGACATGAACATTATTGAGCATATCTGGGAAGCCTTGCAACGTGCTCTTCAGATGAGATCTCTACCTCCTCGCACTCCTATGGATTTGTGGACTGCCCTGCAGGATTCATGGTGTGAATAGCCTCCTGCATACCTTCAGACATTAGTCGAGTCCATGCCACGTCGTCTTGCGGCACTTATGCGTGCTCGCGGGGGCCCTACACGATATTAGGCAGGTGTACAATTTTTTTGGCTCTTCAGTGTACAATAAAGCAGCCACGCTTATTTTCAGGAAGGTAGTATTATTTTTTTAGGGCAATGTGCTATAACTTTGGAACCATTAAACCTATTTTAACCAAACTTGCTATGCCTACTGGGTGCACGGAAGTCAGTAAAAATTATCTTCAGTTGTCCACCGTTTTGGAAGGAACTTCCGCCAAAGAAAGTGTTTATTTGTGATCTTATGAATAATTACTCTACCAATTTAAGCAAAAGTTTGTTATAAAACTCCTTATGCTCAGTCGATGTTTTTAAAACACAGTATCCTACTCACTTATTATATGAGAACCTCATAAATCATTATTTCATTAAAGCCTATATGAGTAATGTAATATAATGAGAAATTTAATATGTACACTAAATTTTGACATACATTGTTACCAACCTAAACTGTATGTAAACAGGAAATGCTCTCGTTTGTAAAGTATTGTATCAATTTATGAATTATTGCGGGATGTATGTCGTTATGTTGACGATGATGATGATGACTATGGAAGGAAAGAGTACTCGGAACTAAAAGTTGTAATTCAGAACTTGTATTATACTTATTGTACTATTGTTGTTAAAGAAATATTCGATTTAATTTTTTTTTAATTTTTTTTTCTTCTTTTAGTGAATTGGCTTTAAACCATGTTTAGAAATTATGACGGAGCATATCGACACTTACGAATAATGAAACGTTTCCAGCCCGGTGAACGCCATTGTGCATGTACTTTTTTTCCCATCACGTTTATACGAGTACTTGTGGTTGGTGTTGTCAGAATATATATTACCAAAAGTAATTTTTTTTTGTTATTTACTTTCATTAAGCATAGTTGGTTACAGTGTAACGTCGTGAATATGGACCAAATGCAAAATTCTAATTATTGGCGTATAATTTCAAGACGTAATTTTTATTTCGTGTATGTTATTTTTCCTTGGCACAGTAATTGTGTTATATAGTATGTAAATTAACTGCTCAGGTATTTTCCTGATTTATTTTGTTTTGCAACATATTTATAGGTCTTTCCAGTTTGCCTTATTTGTAATCTATTTAGAAGGCCCTAGTTTCTGGGCAGTGGTTGATCCATTTCTCGTGATTGGTTGTTTTTCGATGGCGTTTTTAACTAAGCCTTTTGAGTGATATTTTTAGTCATCTAGGTTTCCGACGGCAGGACGCTAACCCTGGTGAATTCAACATGAAGGAATTTTAATTTAATCTTAAGGTTATATCCCCGAGTTCTCACCTGTAAACAGGCCGTCTCGGTGTAGACGAAGACGCGTGAGCCAAATCAGTGAGAAGCAGGCCTGTATTGGTCGCCGCCCACGTTATTTTACAGGTTTAGAAAGTCGAACTACCGCGGGGTGTATTTAGTACTGCGACTAATTGCACCAAAGGGCCCGAGAGCCTAATTAAGGAAATACCTCAAGAAGATGTCCTATGGCATTCAGGGGAATGCTCCTGCCTACGACAATATCAACTAGACCCTCGAGACCTTCCAGATTTAATCGTATTAAATTTTATTCGGCTAAGTCATCCATTTAATTTAATGAAGCAGAGACGAAACTCAACCTGGACTATCAGCGATACCCTGAGCTAGTATAGAGAAAAGACACCATTCAATAATTTTCTTTTAAAAGTTAAATTTAAGTTGCCAGGCCTAAACTTGATGAAGGTTACCGCAGGCCTAAAGTTGATGGAGGTTACCGCAGGCCTAAAGTTGATGAAGGTTACCGCAGGCCTAAAGTTGATTAAGGTTAACGCAGGCCTAAAGTTGATGAAGGTTAACGCAGGCCTAAAGTTGATGGAGGTTACCGCAGGCCTAAAGTTGATGAAGGTTTACTATTCACGAGAGGGGCTAGTGTTGCCGAGGCTACGAACTGAATTTTGTTTGAAAACTGAGTCCATATATTGTGTCAGAAATAATTGTTAGTTCTTATTTGTAAGTATTGGTGGCAAAAATATTAATTAAATTTTACACTTTGCCTGATACGTCTCTGCTGAGTTATGCTTTCAGTAAAAAGTAGATATTTTCTTAGTGCTATTGCTGCATATAGTAATTGAGTTTTGTAGTGTTGTTGTGATTGTTACACTGCCTCTACGCCTCATCGTCTCCTCACGTATTTGCTCACCAAAACTTTACACACCACAGTAATGCGCTTCCTTGCGTAGAATGTAATATTATCGGCAGGGTCGTGTCAACCGCTTCGTATTATGGCTTAGTCCACCATTTTACATACCATTATAAAGCGTCAACATTTTACATTCCGACGTTTAAGTTTCTTAGCTACGGGAAACCCGTGAAGAGTCGCATTTATTAAGTGATTCTGCAAATAAATTATTTCGTATCTGGCAGGCAAAGGTGTCCAAGAATTGCCATACAATATGTGTTCAGAAGTTGCGAATAGGAACTACAAACAGTTAGTCGGTGTGTTTTTGTAAATAAAGTATTTCGAAGCATTTATTAGAATGTTTGAAATGTATGAGGGCCTAAAAAACCTACCATTTGAACTCTTTTGTAGCGTAAAAGTAATATGTTTATCACATGGAAAATCTTAAGAGTATAAGGTTAACTTCATTAGAAATATTTACGTACCGAGTGTGTTTATTACTCGCATCCGTACGAACAGCAACATATTTACATCATTTTGTCCTTTCGGCGAGGTTAAAACTTTCCAGTTTATAATTATTTGAATTCTACTTCCGCTGCTCCATCAAAACAAAATGTAATTCAGTATGACGCCTACAGTTTGCCCCCCCNCCCCCCCCAATCGCAAACCACTCGTAGTAAAACAAACAGAGCCCCCGCAGTATAACTTGACCATAACCAAAATTAATAAAGTTGGAATGGCAACCTAGCAATAATATTCTACATTGATCATAACATTTGTTTACAAACATTGTTTTCTTATTTACATGCAGTGGAATACAACTTCAATTTCATGTCAGGGCATTTGACTGATTTGTAAGGAGCTTAACAACTAGACATTAAGCGCCCCGAGATCCTCGTGCCATCAGGATGACTCGTAATGCAATGGTGGAATAAACTTGAGTATCCCCAAGTAAATCCATGGCAACGTCCGCCATATTTCCCACACGCGGAAAACTGGACGTGACCCCGCGCGGAGTCCGGGGTGTTAAACATTTGAAAGATTCCCTATTTGGTCGAGATTGTTATCCTGAAAACTTAGGCCTACCACGACATCAGTTCATTATTTTCCATCAGGGACTATATGGAAGTCTTCGTGCGCGAGTTCACGGATTTCTCGGTTACCAAAGTCATTACAGGTAATCGGTTCTAGGAGGAGACGGAGGGAGTGAACTTCCAGCTGGGTTCTTTGGCTGTTTACGCGCTTCTGGTTAAGAACGTGCCGCTGTTACGCGCGAAGACTTTTCTGACTCTCCGTATCTCGCTACCGGTAAGGGCCATTTCACGTGCGACGTGGCGTCACGGTCGATACACAGCGTTCAGGCGCACTCTAAAAAACTGACGTGCTCCGACCGTGCGTCGTAAATACATACATATATACACACACACACGTAGACAGCACCCTGGCATCATGAGGTCGTGCACATGTGCCGCAGAATGGAAAGTCGTTCGACACCCGGCGGCTTCACATTCTCCGCGAAGATGGGAGGAAATAGCTGCGGAGCCGGTTCGAGGGCGTGGGTCGCGCCTGAAGTCGATCTCCTCGAGTGCTTATCGATCTCGGCACCGGCTGACGAGATTCCGCCGGTAATGCACCCGTAAATATTTGTTACGAACTCTCGAAGGAAGGGTAAATAGATTAAGATTTCTTTTTTTACGAGCGTTTTACGCGGCAGTAAAGCACACGCTTGTGGTACGGGCGAGAGCGAGTTGAAATGTGGTAAGCCTCGGGGTTCCAGCTCCCTTTCTCAAACGACCTATGTGGTAAGTACGTTATTCAGGAAACATTGATTATGAGTACTATATTTTGTCCGTCGTTCTTTTGCATTCACCGCGGAGAGCATATTTTTTATTTATGAAATTAGTATACGTTGGTGAAATGATGAAATGTTTTACCATGATATCAGTTTTCTTTAAGTATATATATAAATAACTGTGGGTGTGTGTGTTATATAACGTTTATATAATATGATATAACATTTGAACCACTTTGAATCCATCTTGACGTTCTGACAGTTTCTGTTGTGTACATTAAATACTCTAATTGATAACTGTTTTAGTTGAATAAGTATGTGTTACCTTAAATTGAACTTAAATATTGTATATCTGTATATTCTCAGTTTTTTCCCTACCTCATTTTGCATGAAAAAGGTACCGTGGAAGGCCACCTAATATTTTTATAGTTTTTATTTTTTTATTTTTAAAGTAACGGTTTTTTTTTTGTATTGTTGTATGCCAAGTAACTGATACCATTAAACTGACCTAACTCAAACTTATTGTGCTAAAGTATTCGTTGAGAAGTAGCTTCAGCCGGTTTCCTTTTGAAAGGTACCGCCACCACAATGTTGCTGTTATAGCCTTACATAATTTCTCACACACTACATTTCTAAGCCGATTACCAACAAATTTGGTGTGTAACATTCGTTCTAGCTGGAGATGNATAATTTCTCACACACTACATTTCTAAGCCGATTACCAACAAATTTGGTGTGTAACATTCGTTCTAGCTGGAGATGTTTTTAAACAATCATGTTATCTAATGTTGCGAGCATCTCATCAAAATAACTTACATATATGCGAAGGAACGTAGACTAATTATATCATAAACTGTTGGGGTATGTTACATTCGAAATTTGTAACTCCGGAAATTTTTTAAATAAAAAATAGTAAGTATTCTACCTCTTTTTGAGTGTTACACGCACTTACAAAAATTTTAATTTCATTGTGAAGTCCGGAATGTTATTTTTTTGGGGGGCTGAATTGTTATGACCCCTGATTGTTTGTATGGCCGCCAGGAAAATTGAAGAGGCCAGTAACTGAAGGAAGATGGTCGAGGAGTGTGTAAGAAGAGGGGAAAACTGGTAAACTGTGCTGGAACAAGAATGGATGCAGGAGAGAGGATTCTCTGGAAGGGCCTTCACTCGAACTTAGCTGNATAATTTCTCACACACTACATTTCTAAGCCGATTACCAACAAATTTGGTGTGTAACATTCGTTCTAGCTGGAGATGATTTTAAACAATCATGTTATCTAATATTGCGAGCATCTCATCAAAATAACTTACATATATGCGAAGGAACGTAGACGAATTATATCATAAACTGTTGGGGTATGTTACATTCGAAATTTGTAACTCCGGAAATTTTTTTAATAAAAAATAGTAAGTATTCTACCTCTTTTTGAGTGTTACACGCACTTACAAAAATTTTAATTTCTTTGTGAAGTCCGGAATGTTATTTTTTTGGGGGGCTGAATTGTTATGACCCCTGATTGTTTGTATGGCCGCCAGGAAAATTGAAGAGGCCAGTAACTGAAGGAAGATGGTCGAGGAGTGTGTGAGAAGAGGAGAAAATTGGTAAACTGTGCTGGAACAAGAATGGATGCAGGAGAGAGGATTCTCTGGAAGGGCCTTCACTCGAACTTAGCTGNTTGGTAAACTGTGCTGGAACAAGAATGGATGCAGGAGAGAGGATTCTCTGGAAGGGCCTTCACTCGAACTTAGCTGGCGTCTGGAAACCGCGAAGGGCGAAGATTGATTGTATCTGAGAGATGTTCAACTCGTGGAATTGCAGTGCCTGTAGGAGAAATAACGTGGCAAAGCCAGGAGGATTGAGCGAAATGGAATCCATATAGCTGAAATTCACTTGAGTTGCTGATTCGTATCCAATATCCCAACTATCGTTGTAGTACAGCAATTCAAGCTGTCCTATATGTGTAAACACGAATACCAACTGAAAGTAATGAACACTCTAAATTACAGAACAATCTGATAAAAATATACATGTATAATTTTTTTGTAAACATCTAAACTGTGCTATTACAGAATTTTCCTATCCTATCCTAACAATCTATAAATGCGAAAGTCTGTGTGTGTGTGTTTGTTTGTTACCACTCAGCTTCATAACGGCTGAACGGATTTTGATGAAATATGGTATGTAGGTAATTAAGGTCCTGGAAGCTGAAATAGGACACAGGATACTTTTTATCCCGGAAAATTATACGGTTCCTGTGGAATAACAACAAAACGTAATTCTGCAGTGACTGGGAACGTGACCGTAATATTTTTTNAAAATTATACGGTTCCTGTGGAATAACAACAAAACGTAATTCTGCAGTGACTGGGAACGTGACCGTAATATTTTTTTCCTCTGGTGTCAGAGTTTATCAGGCCGCCCAAGGACCTCTTATATGGCTTAATGATTGCTATCAATCGATAACAACCGGGACAGAATATTTAACGTGCCCTCCGAAGCCCGGAAGCACTCAGATGTTATGTCACTAAACGGGCATCCATCCAAATGAGTGCCGCTGGGAACGTTGCTTAACTTTGCTGATCGATTAAGATCCCTCAGCCAAGCGCAAAAAATAGTACCTAGGTAGAATTATTTCTAAAGCTACAACTTGATGAAACTCACGTTTTGATTTTCATACATCGACGCTGGAAAACGGAAATGTGGTAACTACGCGATAGTTGCACAGATACGCTCCAAAAACAATAACCTACTTCTTGGTTATCGGATACAAAATATTTCCTTCCTTTCGGGTTGCCGTAGTCAGTTAAAAACCTAGGCCAACATAGTATAATTTTATAATTCTGTTTTCATATAAATTAATTGTATTTTCCCAATTTATTTATTAGTGTATCACTGTAAACTCAATTGTACCCGGGCGAAGCCGGGCCGGTTCGCTAGTACATGCCTTAAGTGTAGGTAACTGCTGCTGAGATTGGATTAAGTTTCTTTTTAAATAATGTACTTGGGAGAAATCTGTTTCCAATTATTTACTTTTTGTATGGCTATAAGTTATCGTGACATCCAAGAAAACATTTCTTGGAAACTACGTCGTAAAATCCATTACACAAACACACAATACGACGTGAGAAATTTGTAGTATTAAAAGCAGTTAATCCGGAGACAAGTTTAGTCACAACTTAATAGTTATAGTCTTAGCATGTGCGGAAAACCCCTTTGGTAAGAATAATGTGCTTTTAATTGGAGTTTGTGTTGGATCAAAGAACATACATATGTGAGAAAAATGTAATCATTGTTTACTGCGAATTTCAAGAGAATGTAGAAAATTCGAAGTTTATAAGTGCAATGTAATACTGAGTCACAATATAGAATAAATTTGGAAAGAGAGATAGCTATTTTTTTATTATTTAAGCTCCTTTTTTTAAATTATATTTTGGATATTTTTGCAGCTATTCATGAAAACATGTTAAAAGAAAAATGGAAAATTCTGAAGTGTGAAGAACGTAGGAATAACAAAGCAGTAGTTCGCGCCAGTACCTTAAGAGAGACTTGTGTTGATANGGGTTGCCGTAGTCAGTTAAAAACCTAGGCCAACATAGTATAATTTTATAATTCTGTTTTCATATAAATTAATTGTATTTTCCCAATTTATTTATTAGTGTATCACTGTAAACTCAATTGTACCCGGGCGAAGCCGGGCCGGTTCGCTAGTANCTTTTCCCAATTTATTTATTAGTGTATCACTGTAAACTCAATTGTACCCGGGCGAAGCCGGGCCGGTTCGCTAGTACATTCCTTAAGTGTAGGTAACTGCTGCTGAGATTGGATTAAGTTTCTTTTTAAATAATGTACTTGGGAGAAATCTGTTTCCAATTATTTACTTTTTGTATGGCTATAAGTTATCGTGACATCCAAGAAAACATTTCTTGGAAACTACGTCGTAAAANCAATTATTTACTTTTTGTATGGCTATAAGTTATCGTGACATCCAAGAAAACATTTCTTGGAAACTACGTCGTAAAACCCATTACACAAACACACAATACGACGTGAGAAATTTGTAGTATTAAAAGCAGTTAATCCGGAGACAAGTTTAGTCACAACTTAATAGTTATAGTCTTAGCATGTGCGGAAAACCCCTTTGGTAAGAATAATGTGCTTTTAATTGGAATTTGTGTTGGATCAAAGAACATACATATGTGAGAAAAATGTAATCATTGTTTACTGCAAATTTCAAGAGAATGTAGAAAATTCGAAGTTTATAAGTGCAATGTAATACTGAGTCACAATATAGAATAAATTTGGAAAGAGATATAGCTATTTTTTTATTATTTAAGCTCCTTTTTTTTAATCATATTTTGGATATTTTTGCAGCTATTCATGAAAACATGTTCAAAGAGAAATGGAAAGTTCTGAAGTGTGAAGAACGTAGGAATAACAAAGCAGTAGTTCGCGCCAGTACCTTAAGAGAGACTTGTGTTGATATTTTCCTTTAGGCCCCGGGGGAAACAGAAGATTAACCAAAAACCCGCATCTTCGCTGTCTGTGATACCATTCATAACACGTCTGGGATCTCCTGCCTTGTAATACAAATATGTTTTGGTACAATTTTGTTGGGTGGAGGGGGGGGGGCGATTAGGTAGAAATTTTTACTGTAAATGTTAACAGCCACACGCGAGTAACCACGTCATTGGCACAGAATAGGTAAGAAATAAAAGAGCGTGGCGGTTCTTTGATGTTGATGTACTAATTCACTGATTGACCGTTAGAGCCTCTGCAACACGCATTATGCTTGTTTTTGAAGTTTAATGTCAATGGTGTGGAGGAACTGAATTCTAATTTTGATTGGATCCCCATTGCCTATAATGACTACGGCGATATTTTTTATTGAATTTGTGTTTCTCATCCATATATGATGTTCTTGTTACTTTTTTCGAAGTCATTGTAGGCATTGGAGGTCCAATCATAATTCGAATTCAGTTCCTCCACACCATTGCCATTAAACTTCAAAAACATTCATATTGCATTTGTGTTTCTCATCCATATATTGTGTTCTTAGTTTTTTTTTATTATTTATTTCGCAGTCAGCCTACCTCCCGTGGCGCAGTCTGTTGGTGCGCCGCCGGTCTGTGTTGCGGGAGGTGCTGGGTTCGAATCCTAGGTAAGGCATGGGTGTTAGTTTAAGTTAGGTCATAAGTTTGTTTGTAAGCCGTCCCCTGATAGCCTTCAGGCACAACACCGGGGTACGTTAATAAACCAATTCCAATTCCTATTTCGCAGTCATTGTAGGCAATGGAGATCCAATCAAAATTCGGATTCAGACCGTATGTCTGATTGGTTACTGCGTGCTACGAAAGGTTTCCTATTGGCTGGGCTGCCGGTTGGCGAACAAAGCCTGCCGCCGCACATGGAACGACTTTTCTTGCGAGGTGATATGAGTGAGGTCTAGTTTGCTGCTGCACGGGATCGCCATCTTGAAATACCGTTGCTATAGCATTTTCGCCTTTAATTTGCAACTTTTTCTGAAGCCCTGCAAAAATTCTTCTTCCAGGATATTCCTCCGCCTCACGTAAAGTCTAGAAAATCACACCAAAGGGACAACGCACCGCATTCGTGCGCACTCAGTTCAATGATATTTTGCAGGAGAACTATTTCTTACTTGGCATTACCAACACATCTGTTTTCTCCCTAGTTTTATTCTTATTAGTTACAGATGAAATATCAATAAAAGTTCAATTTAACGAACGGATTTGTTAACAGAATCCTAAAAGGCTTGTGTCGCATGGNATGGTGTGGAGGAACTGAATTCTAATTTTGATTGGATCCCCATTGCCTACAATGACTACGGCGATATTTTTTATTGCATTTGTGTTTCTCATCCATATATGATGTTCTTGTTACCTTTTTCGAAGTCATTGTAGGCATTGGAGGTCCAATCATAATTCGAATTCAGTTCCTCCACACCATTGCCATTAAACTTCAAAAACATTCATATTGCATTTGTGTTTCTCATCCATATATGATGTTCTTGTTACCTTTTTCGAAGTCATTGTAGGCATTGGAGGTCCAATCATAATTCGAATTCAGTTCCTCCACACCATTGCCATTAAACTTCAAAAACATTCATATTGCATTTGTGTTTCTCATCCATATATTGTGTTCTTAGTTTTTTTTATTATTTATTTCGCAGTCAGCCTACCTCCCGTGGCGCAGTCTGTTAGTGCGCCGCCGGTCTGTGTTGCGGGAGGTGCTGGGTTCGAATCCTAGGTAAGGCATGGGTGTTAGTTTAAGTTAGGTCATAAGTTTGTTTGTAAGCCGTCCCCTGATAGCCTTCAGGCATAACACCGGGGTACGTTAATAAACCAATTCCTATTTCGCAGTCATTGTAGGCAATGGAGATCCAATCAAAATTCGGATTCAGACCGTATGTCTGATTGGTTACTGCGTGCTACGAAAGGTTTCCTATTGGCTGGGCTGCCGGTTGGCGAACGAAGCCTGCCGCCGCACATGGAACGACTTTTCTTGCGAGGTGATATGAGTGAGGTCTAGTTTGCTGCTGCACGGGATCGCCATCTTGAAATACCGTTGCTATAGCATTTTCGCCTTTAATTTGCAACTTTTTCTGAAGCCCTGCAAAAATTCTTCTTCCAGGATATTCCTCCGCCTCACGTAAAGTCTAGAAAATCACACCAAAGGGACAACGCACCGCATTCGTGCGCACTCAGTTCAATTATATTTTGCAGGAGAACTATTTCTTACTTGGCATTACCAACACATCTGTTTTCTCCCTAGTTTTATTCTTATTAGTTACAGATGAAATATTTTAAGGTATAGATGAAATATCAATAAAAGTTCAATTTAACGAACGGATTTGTTAACAGAATCCTAAAAGGCTTGTGTCGCATGGCATACTTAGGAAACAATGAAACACGTGATACGTGGGGTGATTTTTCAAAAGTTCTATTCTAAAAAGTGTGAAGGTACCGGGAATAGACTATACGTGCGATGGTGCGGCCTGGACTGCTGTTTGTCGTTAATTGAAATGATGCTATTTTCCCTGTGCTATTTTCCCTGCTATTTTCGCTGCTCGTTTCTGACCTACGCGAATGAAAGAAGGCGTTATTGTCATGTGATTGCCTCCCGCACGTGTTATCGGCGAATATTTTGTCGGTTTCGCATGGAATTTTCGATGTGTGTAAAATTAAAAAGCGAAGAGCTGAGTTGTTATGACACAGTTAAATGTGTATACGGAAAAAAACGTACCGTACGAATCTTACTTTGCAAGATAGTTGTCCGAGTGCGTCAAATATGAACACACAAATGGTAAACAGTGTGTTTTCGGTAGATGTGTAATACATATAGGTGCGTTATGAGACTTACCATTGGCTGTTGGTGGCACAGTGATTTGCGACTGTACCAGTTCGTGTTATGGGGATCAAACACACGTGCCGCCATGAAGCGCCAGGACTATATAAGGAATGTTGACTACCGTAAGTTACTCGCTCGACTTGCAGAAAGATGACGCCACGAGCAAGCGAAGTGATTATAGAAATTAGATCATTTGTCTGAACAGGGAACTAGGTGTAAAAAAAACTAATAAAATCGCTTACGAGTTTGTTCTTCTATGTTATTGTTGTTATTCAGTTGTATTTATGAGTGTGTGAATACTGAGTGCTGATTCGCGGAGCGCTTCGGCAGCGAAGCCATTAGTGCAATAATTGTTTTGATGGAATGACGAGGCACCGATCACATACACATGGGCAGGGCTTATTTCATTCTCTCCCTTTACCGAAATTATTTTGTTATTTGAGAAAAAAAAGTACAGCATTTTATTGACGTGAAAGTTGTTGTTTTTTTTTCTTTTTTTTTTTTTTGTGGCAGTATGTATTGTTGAACAATACGTTGATATCGGTAGAGAAATAATTTTGCACGAGGTAATTGTTAATCCTGTTTGTCCACGGGGCCACGGTAGTTGAGCGGTTAGCCTTCTCGCCTCCCACAAAGGCGAGCAGTGTTCAATGGCAGACTCCAGATTCCAGAATGTTACTGGTCAGTATAAAAACTTTACGCGGGTGTCACCTGTAGATTTTGAATATCTGATTTCACTGGTAGGAGGAAATATAGCGAAGTGAGATACAAACCTGAGAGAAGCCATTTCTGTGCGAGATAGATTGGCAGTAACCTTATGTTTTTTGGCCACTGGTGACAGTTATCACAGCCTCCAATACCTCTCCAGGAATTCAAAGCAATGTATTGAACAGATTGTTCCCGATGTGTGTCAAGTTTTGATCGACAAACTCGCTGAAGGCAGAAAGAAAACGTATTTATTTGTGGCCATATTTTCAGACTTAAAAAAAAGAAGTAATAAAACAATGAGGAAGTTAAAAGAAACGTAATGTCTATACTAACACATTGTGAGGGCAATGTTAGATATGCATATTATAGTAAGTAGCCGTTGATAGGTAGGCCTACTGCATGTAATGTCACATTGCTGTTATTGCCTTGATTGTCATTCAGCACAAAGGTTTTACTACAAATACGTTTCTAATATGTAATAACATTATGCAATAATACATGATAGAAACTACAGATCCAGGACATATCAATGTATCGCATTTGACAGCACATAGATATGTTTCTGTTACATAATTAAGTAAAACAAGTATTTTTTTATTAACTAAAAATTCTGTGCTTAAACCAGGGGCGTAGCCAGGAAAAAAAGGGTTGGTGTCTAGGCGGCCAGGGGGCCCCTCCCGAATGTTAATAAATTTTGTTACATCATTAAATTGTCTTGTTCCTATATATCTGAGGGTACTAATAGCATGGTATTAACTTTATTATCACAAAACGCATTATTTTACAGCTACGTAATGTAGTCTTATAAATGGCAAAGACAAGGCTTCCTCACTTACAGTGGCGTACTTAGAAGGGTGGTAAACAGGGTCCGTGCCTACACCTGAAGTTTGTCATCGTACAAAGACAAATATGTGAGATACTTTAAAACATACATTAATAGACACAAGTAAAAAACTGACATATGTGATAGCAGTCAATTTAAATTTTTTGTTACGTCTAAGGGAACAATATTTTATTCACAAATGTACTTAGCATATGTATCTTGTATACGATTGAACCCCCTTCGAAAGCAATGTCTGGCAATGTCTGAATACGATAAACTATGTAATTGCGTATGAATATATATTTTAAAAAATCATTACTCTGTGCCAAAACTTTCTGGAAACGGGTACAATTGAATATTGTCGTTCTGTCCTTCAGCAGTGTTTTGGGGAGAATTCCGCATGTGAACGGCGTGTGGAGAAGTTGCGTACATGTGTGGGCTCACACTGTGATGTGGTGTGTTAGAGAGGGTTGAGTGCACAGGTGAAAACCGCCCCATTGTATGAACTGCGGGGCCATTTCCTGGAATGCTCAGTTGTGGTGTATCATTACACGTACACGCGTTCTGTGTTGTTCCCAGTTGGAACTATGACTGTGGATCAAGTGAATGTTCGCTTGACACTAACTGACTAGTGTTGTAGTTGCAGCTTAAACGACCCTTGTCTGCGTCAATAACAACTCCCAAAATCGCTCTCTGGATCGCTGATCGCGTGGGTTGATCGTAAGGTTTAAGTTTTACCGCAATGAGTGTCCCAAATATTTCTGAGTTATCATCTGTCCGGGAAGCCACAGCAGAGGTGAAAAGACTGTGGGCTTCTTCCAGACGCTTGTCTTCTACATTTGCTTTTTTACCCTCCCTTGTACCTTGTACAAACGTTGTTCTCCGTCCCTCCTTTGACGTTTCCGTCGTCTTCTTGTTCACATCCGCCCTCTTCCATTCGACGTCTGTTTACGCCTGCTTCAACATCATTCCCTTGGGCTGTGTCATTTTCAGCTTCCGTCGTGCCTGGCAGCGATTGAGAGCATGTCTTGCTGTTTGAGTTATCTTCCATCTGAAAATAAGTTGTAAATAGATTGTAACAAAAAGTGTATCAATTTATAACAATATTTGTGCAACTCTCAACATTGTAGTAGTACAGTCTGGATTTGATTATGTGAATATACACTGATTAGCAATTTTTTACGGGTTGAATGAGTAGAAACTACTGCATCACGTATTAGCGAAGTACTACTATCTCAGTGAGGTAAATAAACCCAGTAATTCAATGTGTGCGCAATTTTATTTAACACAGATGAGTAAAGTAGACGGTACTGTTACTAACTTCTCTTCCAACTGATGTACCACACGTTTGCACTGCCCTATCTACACTGAAGAGTAAAAAAACAACTGGTATAGGCGTGCGAATGCAAATAACAGAGGTATGGAACCAATCAGAGTAACGCGATGCGGTCGGCAGCTAGATCGGTTACTGCTGCTACAATGGCAGGTTATCAAGATTTAAGTGAGTTTGAACGTGGTGTTATAGTCGGCGCACGAGAGATGGGACATAGCATCTCCGAGGTAGCGATAACATTTGGATGTTCGCGTACGACCATTTCACGAGTGTACCGTGAATATCGGGAATCCGGTAAAACATCACATCTTCGACATCGCTGCGGCCGGAAAAAGATCGTGAAAGAACGGGACAAACGACGACTGACGAGAATCATTAAACGTGACAGACGTGCAACCCTTTCTCAAATTGGCGCAGATTGGATTTGTGGACTGCCCTGCAGGATTCATGGTGTGAATTGCCTCCTGCATACCTTCAGATATTAGTCGAGTCCATGCCACGTCGTCTTGCGGCACTTTTGCGTTCAATTTAACGAACGAATTTGTTAACAGAATCCTAAAAGGCTTGTGATACATGGCATATTTAGGAAGCAATGAAACACGTGATATTAGGCAGGTGTACCAGTTTTTTTTTTNAAAGGCTTGTGATACATGGCATATTTAGGAAGCAATGAAACACGTGATATTAGGCAGGTGTACCAGTTTTTTTTTTGGGCTCTTCAGTGTATAATACTTGGCAAGGGACAATTACGCGCAAAAGTAACAAATATTATGCTCTGATGAAATATACTAGCAAACGACGTTTATTTATGCATGATAAATTCAGATGTAAGCCTGAAAGAACGTTTTTNCTCTGATGAAATATACTAGCAAACGACGTTTATTTATGCATGATAAATTCAGATGTAAGCCTGAAAGAACGTTTTTCAATTACTGCAGGAAGCCCACTGATCCCAGTGTATATGCGATTTCACAATGCAGAGTGGGATCAGCTCGAATGACAAACTTCGTGAGGTGATAAGTTACGCACAATTAAGGGAGGTTTGTAAGTGGATGTAAAGGGAGGTAGGAGGCTTAAATATTGATACCGAAAGTTTTCCTCACAAATATAGATGATTATAAGTGATATACGAGAATAGATTTTAGTTAACGCTATGTTAATAGGGGAACGAAACACTCTCTTTTATTTACATCACCAAATCACCCTCCTTATATTGATACACTTAGGGTAGCGTGATTCATGTTCGCAAAAATAAAGGTAAATATAAGGCGTTGTTGTTCAGTGTGGTTTTATGCTAGAATACTGCACATATTATGCTTATCAATTATGGCGCCTTTCGTGCAACACTCTCAGGCTAACCGTCCTCTAGCAAACAGTCAAGACATTTTCCAAAGTGTGGAGTAACTGCCTTTAGGTAGACCACTGAGAACAGGGTTGGCTGCCAAGGATGTAGGCTGCCAAGGAAGTGTGAGTTACAGTACTTCGTTTGCAAACACCCAGCTCGGAAAAAAAAATACAGGATTAAATCTTGGCCTTTTTTCATCCCAGCCCTTTAGCGGGTATACTTAACAATATTCCCTATGTTTTATAGGCGACGAAGCCTTTACATTGTCTACTCACTTGGTAAGGATGTATTCGGGCCACTTTACAAAAGGCTCAGAATAAAGGTTATTTAATGACAGACTTTGTAGAGCACAGCGAGTTGTAGAGAACGTTTATGGATCGCCACTGCAGTGTTCACTATTTGTTTGGAACCACACAAAGTTCAGGTCATTGTGCTTGCTGTGGCCTATTTGCACAAATTTTTAAGAAAACAAAAACAATCTTCAGCTCTATACACTCCACTAGGCACATCTGATAGTAAAGAAGATGGCACTGTGATTCCAAGAAGGTGGAGGAACAGCAATGAATCACTGACCTCAGTGCTCCCGCTCAGGAGAATTCCACGTCATGCTCCTCTACAAACTCTAGACGTCAGAAATGAACTAGCAGACTACTTCACAACAGTTCATGGAAGGGTTTGTTAGCATGCGCATAAACACAGTTGTGGATAGTCGCACACGAATACCAAGTGATATAACCTTGGTTCACCTATGTTTACTTACAGTGTTCCTTTGTTTGTTCTTGTCCATTGTGAAAGTCAGTGCTTCAAACATGTACCACGTTCCAGTGGAACATGTTCCTGAAAATAATTACATGTNTTGTCCATTGTGAAAGTCAGTGCTTCAAACATGTACCACGTTCCAGTGGAACATGTTCCTGAAAATAATTACATGTTTTCACGTATAAAATATTCGTGACTGTACAAGACATTCAACTTTTATATTCAATCCATTAAATAGTGTGAAATGGTTCTGTGCATTACATGATTTATAAGTATATACACGATGTGGTGTATGTTAAGGTGTATTGTACAGTAGTTTCGATAAACATGAATATCATATTTTTTTTGTTACCTTCAAGTAACCCTCATTTAACAACATTAGAAAGTACTCATTTTAGTTATTATACATCCACAAACAGTAAAACCTTTTTTAAAACTTAACTATTTGAAATGTAAGCCAGCTATTTTTTTCGAGTACTGTATTTTATTACCTCTTAAATATATCTCTCCTTTTCCCGCCTCAACTAGTTTCATCTTTGCCCTCTCACGTCGAAATAAGGCCAACAGACATTCCCATTTCTTCTTACACTCGTCTGGGCTTCTCTTCATCTCACCAGACAACTCGACCCACGCATCGTTGCGCTTCATCTTATGACTAGCTGTGCCCGCGGCTCCGCTCGCGTAGACTACAGAACTATTGTTTAGGTAAAATTATAGATAGATATATGCTACCGCGGAGTTTGTTTTTAGGTCTTTTTATTCTACACAATTCTTTACTACATGATACTGTTCCATCTTTAACGGTTTAGACAGCATAATGCAAGAGAGCGCGCTGGCGGCAAATTTTTTTTCCGACTTGATTCACTATTATCGTCACTGCTTATGCCTTATGTTAACTTTACGTAACAAAATATATACTAAAACCTGGCTAGAGAACATAGCTATGAGTTTTAAAAAAACACGTAATTCGTATAAGTGGTTCTCAACTCATAAGCGCACTAACAGGCAGACATCCAGAGAGACGTTGACCAGCCCTTCCGTTACGAAAATTTACAAATGTCAAGGGGAGAGAGGGAAGTAGGGTATAAGTGGTTCTCGAGTCATAAGCGCACTGACAGACAGACAGCCGGAGATACGTTGAGTTTTTATAATATGTATAGATAATGATGTCCATGGTTTAAGTCCCACAATAGTTACCTATTCTTATACGCTTCAATTATTCGCAGGTTTTCGCCTTCAGACCGCTCCAAGACACACAAGGAACGCGAACACAGCACGGTATACTCTCCGAAATTCGGAACACGACTAGCAGGATGGAATCGCGAGCATGACGAGGGACAGCTGGTAGAGGTGTCCGTACCGACAGCTGCCGAGTCGAACCTCGACGCTAGCATTGCTTTGATGTTTCGTCGNGACAGCTGGTAGAGGTGTCCGTACCGACAGCTGCCGAGTCGAACCTCGACGCTAGCATTGCTTTGATGTTTCGTCGCGAGACCGCCTCTGGAGGGAACTGCCTCCAAGCCGAACCCCGAGCGGGTTTTGCTGCGTTCTGTGTTACGGAGTCCCGTACACGCTGGCGAACGTGGCACGGTGTTCGGCTCGCGACGTTGTCACGTTACGGCAAGTGCTCGCTAGTGTGTGCACGCCATTAGTAGCCGCCCACATCGCTTCACTCGCTCACTTTGTTTCCCCGTGGCGCGTTTTCCATTCGTGGTGATGTGCGACTAATCGCTTCTTATAAGCTGTTCCCGATAAAGTAGCCTAAACACTTTTGAAATCAACTTTGAAAAAAAAAATCTCTTCTCGTATCTACAAATATGCTACAGTACACACTCGCATGTAGGCTTGTAGTTAAGTTGGCTGCGGCCCAAGTTAAATAGTCCCAACTCCTCATGTTACATTGCGAGTGTGATGTGTAATGTATGGCAAATCAAGTTGGTGTATTTTTTCCCCTTTTTTCACATTAGAATGCGAACTGTCATGATAGCAACACTTGTATGTTTTTTTTTATCAGTTTCACGTTTCCACTCGACTGACGCATAAATAAGTTATCAGCGACATGGCTAGGTTTATTTTATACATGGCGGAATGATACAAAAGGAGAAGAAAAAGATCTTAAGCAGGGCTTTGAGAAGTGACTCTCATTATCGTGGAAGGCGTGCAACTTAATGTTCGTAACTCGTCGAAAATATGTGACGTGTAGCAAAAAAGACTTGGTAACTTACGCCTGAATACAGCTCCTGCTTCCGTGTCTTTGCAGTAGAACCTCGGCTTAATTCGCTTAGCGTGAGCGCCGTTATCCACGAGAGCGGCTGTGCAGACGTAAAAGGAGCGCAGGGGCGGGAAGCTGCGCGGTGTTTAGTTGGCATTACTGCAGCGCACCTGTGCACGGAACACTCTCGCCATCTCCGGCAGTCGTGCGCCGGCCCCTGGACTCAGCCGGCCTGGCCTGGCCTGGCTATTATCTCCAAATTGGACGTCGGGAGAGTCTCCTCTCAGCTTCCCTCCTGGACCTGCTCGCATAAAAGACTGCTCCGCGCGGCAAGAATGTTTTTTAATATTCCGTCCCTGGAGGCTCCTCTGTTATTCATACTTGGCGCCATTGTGCTTCCCCCTCTCCCCCACCCCTCGCCACAGGCTCCCCGTCTCCTTTGTGCATCCGAGGTGGCGGATGACATTTGCAGCCGGATGTCCTCACAAAGCCGCCTTTCATACGTAAACAACGGCGTGGAAGTAAATAGGCGAGCACCAAATGCTGTCCATTACGTCTCGGTTATTTAGCGTTGCGGGGGAAATGAAGTCCTCTGTCATCGGGCGCGAGCATCGTAATTCCAAGACTGGCCTTTTTTTTTTAAATGCTGTATTCGAATGATGTCCTTTCTTTATGAGCCTATATTACAACTGGAGGTATTTCTATATAACATCCCCATGTGGCTTACGGAAGTGTTAATTTTAAACGTACAAAAATTAGAAAAAAAAAATTATATGCAATTGCACCGTCGTACTGATGAACTGGCCTTGTAGCTTTTTAAAACAGCACTTTTGTCATATTTTGATGGTAGTTACGTTCGCCTTCGTGATATGCAACTTGTTCATCTCATACCACACACACTCTGCGTTATTTTGCCTACCTTCTACTTAAATTTAAAAAATATTACAATACCTTTCCAAATTTTTTGTTTGTACGATTTTTGTTTATAATAGTGTAAATATGCTGTGGTTTGAATTTCGACTTATTTTTCATAAACACCTTGTGTATATATAGATCGTGTGTTAGTCGCCAACTGACTAACCTACAGGCTTAAAGTGGTGGCTTTAACAGATAGTTAAAAACAAATACTATAGCATCACACATGAGTCGTATAAAACCGAACAGAAAAACTATTCCAAGGNTAACAGATAGTTAAAAACAAATACTATAGCATCACACATGAGTCGTATAAAACCGAACAGAAAAACTATTCCAAGGTAAAGTACTAGATTCGCATTACTTTGATTACGTTAGTACTCAGACCTGAACTAATTTAAATTTCTCTCGTAGAGTGAGCTATGCTGTTTTTTTCTGGTGGCGTTATTGGAATATTTGTTGTCAAGTTCACTGTAATGTGCGAATACATTATAGTGCAGCACTGCAACTTAGCTGGTACTCGCCATTTCGCGTTACCTTGGATGCATGTGTCAGGTTCATATGTAACACATGGGGGGATAAATGGTTTTCTTAAAAAAATTAATGAAAAATAACTTTCTCTTGAAATGCGAGGTTTAGGTTGTCATATCATAATTGAGCAACAGTGAATCGTCAGTTTCCTCAGTCATCACATCGGAGAAACCTGGTACTTTACTCTCTCTCTCTCTCTCTGTCTCTCTCTCTCTCTCTCTCTCTCCTGGTCCTCTGGTGTCTTCCTATAACACTTGAGATATTAAAATTGTCTGCCTACCTAGCGCTTTAACTGTGTTGTAGTGTGTTTAAAATACTTTTTTTTTAAAGAAACAATTAAATGTGCTCCCAATGGGTTGATCTACGAAAAAACCACACATTTTAGACTATGCCTGTCAATTACTTTCAAGTCATGACGCACATTAAAAACGCAATTTCGAAGCACTCCACGTGGCTAAAAACAGTCTTTTTGAAAGTGCTGGGTCTCAGAATATTCGAGTCGTGTACATAACTCGAGGAACCGGCATTGAACTTTGCCACAGACATTCTTCCGATAAAACGATAGGGTCATTCCTTAAGTCCATAGTTACTCGCAGCTGAAAGTCTCACAGAGGTGCGTTATCTACGGCAAGACTGCGCGCGCCAGTTCAGTGCTTTGCGCGTAGAGGCGACGAGAGAGTTGATACGAACGTCTCGGTCGCCCCTAGAGCCCCCACGCTTCTATGCCTCACACGTGCAAAATTCCTTCAACCTTAACTCATAGTCACAGGAAATGAAGAAGTGGCGCGTGCTGATCGTTCTGAGTGCGTGGACCTCG
>NQII01006194.1:49534-68191 GCA_002778355.1 Clitarchus hookeri | reverse complement strand
CACTTCAGCCCCACCACCACTTCAGCCCCACCACCACCTCAGCCATCACCATCGCCTAAGCCATTACCACCACCTCAGCCATCACCACCACCTCAGCCATCACCACCACCTCAGCCATTACCACCACCACCTCAGCCATAACCACCACCACCTCAGCCATTACTACCACCACTTCAGCCATCACCACCACCACTTCAGCCATCACCATCACCTCAGCCATTACCACCACCTCAGCCACCACAATCACCACCAGAGCCACCACCACAGTCACCACTACCTTAGCCATTACCACCACCTTAGCCACCATCTCAGTTATCACCACTACCTCAGCCACCACTATCGCCACCACCACCTCAGCCATCACCACCACCTCTGCCATCATCACATCAGCCATCATCACCACCTCAGTCAATCACATCAGCCATCACCACCACCTCAGCCACCACCACCTCAGTTATCGCCACCACCTCAGTTATCGCCACCACCTCAGCCATCACCACCACTACCTCAGCCACCACCACAATCACCACCAGCACCATCACAGCTACCATTACAATCCCCTAGTTTGCTCTCGTCACCGTGCCAAGCAGCTGCAAGTCCTTTTAACTGTCGGTGAAAGCTCCATCTCGTCACAGAAGTCTTAAGAATACATAAATGTAACAGCCGCTTGCACCTCTAAATGTAGCCGCAAACACCGGCAAAATGGCGTTACTGGCCGGCACTATGTCGGAACTGCATTAGTCAGTCAGCGACTGGTAACTTATGTGCCATCCCGCAACCCAGTCAATAGGTAATCTTTCGCAACACTCAATAGCCAGTCAGATAGGCGGTTTGTTCCGGCAAGGCAAATCCCCTGATACTAATTTGGTACTGCCACGAAATATTGTTATTAAGGGTGCTTCGAGCTCAAGTGGTACCGATTTCCATCCACTGTAGGCCTACGTATCGGCAACATTCCCTCATGCATTGTCTGCAAAACTGTCAAAATCAAATTGTCAGTAATGTGGAAGTTTCTTTACCTTGTGACCCCGAGAAAACCCGCTCTTTCGCCTCCTTGGCGAACAGAACCAAGGACTAAGTCTCCCGATAATTGCATGCAATGTTAACACCAGCCCTCAAACTGCCAGCAATTTTCAACAACCTTCACAAGATTTATTATCGTGTTCTCTTCCCTGAGAGAACTACTATTCAAAAAGATTAGTTGCCAATTTTCGAGGTAAGATGTTATGTTGTGCATAAAATTAATATTAGCCCTGCCAAGGAACATACTGAGCATCCTATGGAAAAGAAAGAAAAACATTGTTTCCACTTAGCGGTATATATATTAACGTATTTGAATGATTACAAAACACATTATAAATTTTGGTTAAAAAGTTACAATTGCAATATCTCCGCTCTACATTGAGCATAAATACAAATTTTGTTAAAATTCTTTGTTCTTTTTTTATTTGGTGCATTCAAATATGACAGTATCTAAAACTCCTATAAAGTTTCCGCTCCAAAATATGTGCTTTCATCTAAAATTCAAAAACTCTTTCGCTACAAAAGTGAGCGGGAAATTCTCTTTAATGTGACTTTCAAAACTCACATAAAATTTCGTTCCAATGTGACGAAAAATGGAACCAGTTAACTGAAATGAAACTTTAACTTACTTGACTTGAACTTTAAAAAAACGTCAACACCTGAGGGGCCTTTGGCATACTTATTTTTGAGTTTTGTGTCCGTGACCACTGACGGGAGCCGATTGCTTTCGTCCTCGGCCCCAGCCAGGGTTTATGAAGCCCTTCCACGCACGCGGAAGGTAATCTATAGATGTATAGATTGCTCCAGGATTACACATTAATAAAAATACTTCCGGTCCACATTTCCATCTACGTCGCGTCATCTTCGAGCATCTAGGCTTGGCCCACCAACGGAGCCAATAAGGGAACAGTGACGTCACAACGCAAGTAGCGCCCCACATCACTGGAGCTAAGGTCAGTCTTTATTCGACAATTGAACGGCGTGGTCGTGCTGATGTACTCGTGGTCGGTGCTCGTGCGTCGGTCCACATTGGACCTCCGAGTCAACCGTCGTCGGCCACCATCGGACCTCCGAGTCAACCGTTGTCGGCCACCATCGGACCTCCGAGTCAACCGTCGTCGGTCCCCACCGGACCTCCGAGTCAACCGTCGTCGGTCTCCGCCGGACCTCCGAGTCAACTGTCGTCGGCCACCATCGGACCTCGGAGTCAACCGTCGTCGGCCACCAGCTACGCCGGGCGATCCACGTATTCGCCCCGGCCAGCCAGCACAGCCGCAGATNGAGTCAACCGTCGTCGGCCACCAGCTACGCCGGGCGATCCACGTATTCGCCCCGGCCAGCCAGCACAGCCGCAGATCGATCCAAACTGTCATCCAAGGTAGGGGTGGACGTCTTGTAAAATGTCTGGTGCGTGCGGGTTAAAAAAGAACTTAGGTTTTCGATGCAGGAAAATCGTCGATGCCAGACATGAAACGACCGGGCGTCTCAACCTTAAGTTTTTAAACATAATAATGCTTTGGTTACGCGTGTGTATATGTGCATACCACAGTTACATTAAAACTTGGGTAGAAGTGTACTGACATTTTATTCAGATCTCATCTTTACGTAAACACAGCGCACTTCTTGGTCGGAGCCAGGTGGTTTCGACAGATCTAGTGGCAAGAAAAGAGTAGTTCCACGTTGTGACTCGGAAGCTGGTTACCGCGTGGTTTTACACGCACTCGCTACACCATATGCGTGAGAGGTAAAATGTGGTAGAGTCCACGTCCGAGATGCGCAGTAGCCACTCTCAGTGTCCCAACATTGGACTGCTTTTCTGCCAACACGACTATCGTAAATGACGTGGACACAGAGTAAATAAATACACAGACACGAAAAAGCTTGGTTGTTCCACTGACGTGGGCGTACACATTCTCCGATTGGTCATGCGAGCGTCTGGGAGCAGGCCTCGTGTCTTATTGGCTGCCGCGTATTGCGAAATGCACCCTTACTGGCTGGCAAGCAAGTCGCCAGGCGCTGGTTGACGAACTGCGTTCCGACATGTAGCTGGCTAGTGACGCCATTTTGGTGGCGTGTGCGACTGAAGTTCGCGGAATAAGCTATTTTACTATTTCACCTCTTTATACTTATTTACTCTGTGTCGTGGATAGGATTTTAGGTAAGAACACTTGTTTGTGTAAACAAGTTATCCGAGATGTTTTTATACTCTCTGTAGTCAATTTGTAATGCAATTATGTTAAATTCAAATACGTAAAAGTATTTTATTCTTGTAAAAGGGCTTGTGTTTTGAAAATTAAGATACAAGCAAACACGTTCATCGGTGTTGACCACGTGAGTTTGAAGGTAGTGTTGGTGTGGAGTAGGTCAGTGTTGGGCGCATGCGCAGAAGACGAAGACTCGGTCCACCTCATCACTGGTGTATGGTTGGTTGTTCGTGCCGGCGGGCGCGCGGAGGAGGTCTGTCTTCTCTCGGCGCGAAGTTGCCACCGCCTTCCTCGGGTTTGTTTGTCGCCGCCGTCGCGTATTGATCGCGCCCCATACAGGCGTAGCCACGCGTGATTCTTCTCCTCGGCAGGTGGGGAGTCCGCCCACTTCTCGCGCCCTCCCCCACGGCCGGCGCCATTAGACGCTGATCCGCGCTAACTCGCCTTCTCTCCGCGCTTCAACTTACAAGTAGCGGGTCGTTTACATCGGAGGAGCTCTGCGCTCGACTCTTCTGTAATACGCGCACTGTAAGTGGGACCGCCTGTTTTTTCGAGAAAAAATTCATCCGCTGGCCAGGCTTCAGCTTCGCACGTGCACACTTGCAAATCACCTTCGGCTATTGGCCGCGTGTCTGTGCGAGAGTAAAATTTATACTCGACTGGGCCAATCAGACTACTTTACCCATACCAGAATTGTCAGAAAAGTACGCTTTGCGTTGCTTACGACGGNACTCGACTGGGCCAATCAGACTACTTTACCCATACCAGAATTGTCAGAAAAGTACGCTTTGCGTTGCTTACGACGGCATAATACATATATTTGGTAACATTGTAAAATATTTTGCTACAATTTATTTATTTAAATGTTTTAAAATAGTAGTCAGTATGAGTATTTTTTAATCGAAATTCTTTATGGGTGCCTCGGAAAGTACAGTTGAAAAAAAAAACTGTAATTAGGGCGGATTTTTGTTGAAATTATTTTCATTTTGAATTTTATTTATTTATTTATTTTTATATTTTTTTGTGGTATGCATTTAAAGAAATTATAGGTACTATGCTTAATTATTTCTCGCTTTGAAATACAGTANTTATATTTTTTTGTGGTATGCATTTAAAGAAATTATAGGTACTATGCTTAATTATTTCTCGCTTTGAAATACAGTAAATAATTCTGATGTTTGTTGTATCCTTGTATAAAACTTGCCTTTGTGCCGACGTATCGCGTGTTCGTTTTTTTGGCGGTAGGTTCGAGTCCCGTGCACGACGCGGCCTGCAGTTCGTGCACTGAATTGTTGCGAAAGCGGCTGTGGTTCGCTGTAATTGGGTTAGCCCCGCCGCTAGTGGCGTGTGTGCGTAATCGCGCGGAGTTAACTTCATTACGCTTAACAGCCCGAGTTCAACCCTTGGATGTCCGACATGTTTATTACTTGTTCAACGGTACAACGTAAGCTTACATCTGTGACCCATGTTCGTTTCGCATTTTGAATTAGAGTTCGTTTAGAAAGTGTTACACCAAAATTATTCGTATCTCGAATCAGCTTGGTGCCAAGATTTCAACATAACACCCCCCTCCCCCCTCCTTTCGCCTCTTCAAGGCTTTTCTCTCTTTTCAGCTTATGCTGATAACAAATTATGGTGTGACATTATAAAAGTATTCTGAATATTCGTTTCGTCAAAGAACTGTGTATAACAATATGTATAGATTTTTCTTTGCCTTTCGTTCCTCCCGTAGAAAGTATTTGGTCCAACGTACCATGAAACATTTGTTTTTAAATGTTATAAGTATAACGTCTGAGGTTTGTTGGCATCTAATAAAAATGAACATAAAGAGAATAAGAATGAGTTTCGTAATTAACGTCGTTAGTTCCCAAATGTATTTTGACTAAATGATACGTTATCACTTTAACTGCCATCTGACACACACACACACACACCCGCAGAGAGAGAGCTTTTTTTTTTTTTTAGTGCCGATTGACAGTTAGAACTTAGCGCTGATTGGATGAAGTGAGAGGTGGACATGGAGCAGCGACGGAATGCAGTGCTATAGTTTTGTATAACAGTGGCATGTGGCATTATTCATCTTCGACGAGTGGAATGATATGTGCTAAACAATAAAGTGAGACTAATTGGTTTTTGGACAATGCGGGAAGTTAAATTTNTCGACGAGTGGAATGATATGTGCTAAACAATAAAGTGAGACTAATTGGTTTTTGGACAATGCGGGAAGTTAAATTTTAAAAAAACGTTTACAAGAGAACATTTTTACGCAAAGTGAATCAAAGGAAAAACGGTAGACTACTTGTTAGAATTTTAATTACCAATGCATACAAATGCAATATTTACATTTACTACCACAAATGACTTTTGATTTATGATTTAAATAAAACTAACATGAAATAAAATAGGTATAAGAAAACAATATCATTATAACTAAGAACTAATGTATTGATTATTTACTGTATGGATTAATATTATTTTCCTATCATTATACAATTGNATCATTATAACTAAGAACTAATGTATTGATTATTTACTGTATGGATTAATATTATTTTCCTATCATTATACAATTGTATATAAATATTAAGTTTTCAAATGACTTACAAGAGACTTCAGCAGAAAATATGATTAAAATTCACCACGAACTCGGCTCCAACTGAGCATAAAAACGTTTATTATTTTCTTTAAACCATCAAAATTTACTTCTTTCGAGGAAACAGTGTTCCCGTCCTACTGTGGAAGCCTGTGAGACTTCAAGCGGTGATACTATCAATGTATTGGTAGGAACTTTCAATACAGGTTCCTGCCGTACTTTCACTCGTGCTCTGGTAGTATGTTTAGACGGTCTGAANTATTGGTAGGAACTTTCAATACAGGTTCCTGCCGTACTTTCACTCGTGCTCTGGTAGTATGTTTAGACGGTCTGAAAAAAAGAAGTTTTCGAGGCGTCAGCCTACCTGGTGCTCGAACTGCGTAGCAGGGTGTTTGAAATACACGTTTTGCCACGAAACTATTAAACGTGTGTCCAGTGTGTTGATCTACGAAAGGAACNTCGACGAGTGGAATGATATGTGCTAAACAATAAAGTGAGACTAATTGGTTTTTGGACAATGCGGGAAGTTAAATTTAAAAAAAACGTGCACAAGAGAACATTTTTACGCAAAGTGAATCAAAGGAAAAACGGTAGACTACTTGTTAGAATTTTAATTACCAATGCATACAAATGCAATATTTACATTTACTACCACAAATTACTTTTGATTTATGATTTAAATAAAACTAACATGAAATAAAATATGTATAAGAAAACAATGTCATTATAACTAAGAACTAATGTATTGATTATTTACTGTATGGATTAATATTATTTTCCTATCATTATACAATTGTATATAAATATGAAGTTTTCAAATGACTTACAAGAGACTTCAGCAGAAAATATGATTAAAATTCACCACGAACTCGGCTCCAACTGAGCATAAAAACGTTTATTATTTTCTTTAAACCATCAAAATTTTCTTCTTTCGAGGAAACAGTGTTCCCGTCCTACTTTGGAAGCCTGTGAGACTTCAAGCGGTGATACTATCAATGTATTGGTAGGAACTTTCAATACAGGTTCCTGCCGTACTTTCACTCGTGCTCTGGTAGTATGTTTAGACGGTCTGAAAAAAAGAAGTTTCCGAGGCGTCAGCCTACCTGGTGCTCGAACTGCGTTGCAGGGTGTTTGAAATACACGTTTTGCCACGAAACTATTAAACGTGTGTCCAGTGTGTTGATCTACGAAAGGAACACACACTTCAGTCGTTGGCTGCTAGTACTTTCAAAATGCCGTGCACGTTAGAAACACCATTTCAGAGTACTCCAAAGCGGCTTTTTCCAAAACTCTGTATCTCAGAATATACGCATCAGATACATACAAAACTACTCACGGGCCCTGCGCTGAACCTTCCTGCCGACTTCCCACCAATAAAAGAATAAGACCACCGCAGTCCCACCAGAACACTGCACACCAGTTCAGAGCCGTGTGCTTAGCGGCGATGGCGCACTTGATGCGCCTGGCAGTACCGCCCTTATCGCCCCCCTCGCTGCTCGGCTTCAAACGCGGAAATTAAGATTCAGGTAGGCGGGAACCTTAACGATGTCGGAGGGCTCCGTAATAATATTTTTATTTTTACATGGGTGATATTTTGTAAGTAGCCTACCGTTCTGTCATCGTCTGAAGTGCGTTTTTTTTCCTTAGGTTAACATACAATTGCGATACGTTTCATGGTTACATGCATATATAATATTGCTAGTAGTTTTTAAGCGCCAGGATTGCCTTGTTTAAATGCTAAATTTGGTGCAGGTGCTTTGCTTGTGATGGCCGTTGTCTGATTGTGTATTCTTCAGTGATGTATGTTTGAAAGTGCAGAGACGTGTTTGGTGGAGGAAGGGTCGGTAACTCGCACGTGTGTTGTCCGCAGAATGTGGAGGTCTCGCTGCTCGGCGGTGACCTTAGCCGACGTACTGGAGCTGAGAGGGCAGGCAGGTCTCACGGAGCCAGAGTTGTGGGCGTTGCTCTGCCAAGCGACGCAAGCTCTTCAGGACCTCTTCCTCTCTGGTAAGTACTCACCGCCTCTTCACTTTCGCACTTTGTTATCTCAGCCGCTTAAAAAACAGCAGACGACTGAATCTCGACTATGGTCCACTCAGTCGGTGTAGCAGCAGCACGAGAGAAGTTCGTAAATAAAGGCGCCAATTACCAAAAAAAAAAAAACGAATGAGACGTCGGAAATTTCCATCCGAGATTCACTGATGTTTTTTGGAGTTCGCGTACTTTACGCAACAGAAGCACGAAACAGTTTGCAATACGAGCCAAACTGACTACGGGAATGGCGTCGTAGAATCCATTATGGATTCACGTACTAAAAAACTCGCATCGTAAGGTCTCAGGCAGGCAGGGAGGTCCTTCCCCTCTGGGCAGCCTAGAGACTTCCTACAGCGCGGAGGAAATGTTGTATATCTAACGAGATGAAAAGAGCAGGGGCGGTCTCGGGTTCTCCGTGCGGTTACTTGCGCATACATTATCAGCAAGAATTTACCATTATTATTAATTTTATTCTTCTTATTATTCTTATTATTATTTTTAAAAGTACTTGTGGCACGTTTTTCACCGAGACCTTGTTCCACTTTTTTTTTTGTGTATTTTGTGTTTTGCGTTTTGTAATGGTTCAATTGGAACATGATTAAATTCAACTGTTCGTCTCAGGCAATTCTGCTAAATGTGTTACGCTTTGGTACCAGACACGAGTGTAATCATAATTTAAAATCTTAAATCACAGCACTTGTTAAAATAAGGGTAATATCTTCATAAAAGTGTACATAGCACTGACATATAACATCCGCACATTTGAATTATTAAAAATGAAACTTTCTGCTGAATACTGTGTAATCAAAGAACACGAAAGTTTCAGCGACTTACTGTGCGGCATGGTATGTTACTTTTTATTTACTCATATTTTACATGTCTACTGTAGATTTTAAGAGGAATGCACATTCGTTTGGTGTAAACTCACAGTATATCCTGGGTATTTTAACCGACTGACTGTTGTGTTAGTACCCACTTCAATACAAGAGTGAAAATTTACATTACGTGTTTGAATTTTTCTGGAAAACGGTACATAAACGTTATTTTATAGCCTTACTGTAAATGTAGTTTTACACAGTTTTAAAGTAATTTCATAATATAAAAATACCGAACATATTCATATANACACGAGTGTAATCATAATTTAAAATCTTAAATCACAGCACTTGTTAAAATAAGGGTAATATCTTCATAAAAGTGTGCATAGCACTGACATATAACATCGGCACATTTGAATTATTAAAAATGAAACTTTTTGCTGAATACTGTGTAATCAAAGAACATGAAAGTTTCAGCGACTTACTGTGCGGCATGGTATGTTACTTTTTATTTACTCATATTTTACATGTCTACTGTAGATTTTAAGAGGAATGCACATTCGTTTGGTGTAAACTCACAGTATATCCTGGGTATTTTAACCGACTGACTGTTGTGTTAGTACCCACTTCAATACAAGAGTGAAAATTTACATTACGTGTTTGCATTTTTCTGGAAAACGGTACATAAACGTTATTTTATAGCCTTACTGTAAATGTAGTTTTACACAGTTTTAAAGTAATTTCATAATATAAAAATACCGAACATATTCATATATAAAATTACCGAACATATTCATATGTAAAATTACCGAAAATATTCATATGTAAATTTACTTTATTTTTATTTCACTTAATTTGTTTAATAAATTTACACATATATGGTCGTTGTACAACTGCACGATTCTTAGGGATATTTTTTGTGAAATTACGAAATATATCGTAGTATTTTAAACATAAGCGCACTTTTTCTGACAGTGTAGTTATTACGTCACGATTATACTCAACGAGGTATTATTTCTTTAAATGCGAAACTTAAAATACACAAAATTTTCTTCCTTTTCTCTTGTTCTTCGTATTTTAATAAATTGACATTNTAATAAATTTACACATATATGGTCGTTGTACAACTGCACGATTCTTAGGGATATTTTTTGTGAAATTACGAAATATGTCGTAGTATTTTAAACATAAGCGCACTTTTTCTGACAGTGTAGTTATTACGTCACGATTATACTCAACGAGGTATTATTTCTTTAAATGCGAAACTTAAAATACACAAAATTTTCTTCCTTTTCTCTTGTTCTTCGTATTTTAATAAATTGACATTAATAAGCAGAACTTCGAGAATTGTATAGAATTTGTTCGTCCTTTGAATGGCATTTCAGAAGTACATGTTCCTTTTAACTGAAGCGAATGCTTTTTGTAGTTATTATTTTATTGTCTTTATTTATAAAAATTCCTTTTCTTGACAATAGTATAACAAAAAGTTTTGAAAGTGATGTATTACATCTACTGCTATAGCTCTATTTATTTTTCAGCTTTATGCCTTTGAGAGTAAATCTTCAAATACTTCCAAAAATGATTTACTGTAGTTACTTGTTACTATCTCTCTCAGTCTGTATATTCTTTCACCAGTTTCTTAACTCAAACGTGGGAGACGGAATTTTTATATAATCCGATTTTCTGTTAGAGGTTCCACCCGTCTACTTTTTCTTTGTTTTCAAGGTTGCTTTGCTTTTAATGACACAAAATATTCAACAAACTAATTATATCTTCTCTCTCAGGGCTTCTTGAAGGCCTTTAGTTGGCCAGCTTTTTGTAAATTTCAACGAAATGATGAGTTATCGTAAAATCTTACGCTCTCGGGATAAAAACGTTATCTTAGGCCAACAAACTCAGTCGAAATTTAATATTAGTCATAAAAATAGTCTTCTGCTATAGTTTTGTATAACAGTGACATGTGGCATTATTCATCTTCGACGAGTGGAATTATATTTGCTAAACAATAAAGAACGACAAGACATTCTTTTGTTGCCAACCTAAGTTTTAATCAGTCGATATATAAACTGATCAAAAAATTATAATTCGTAAAAAAAAAAATTCTTTCAACTTTTAAGAGTTTCCTTTCGATAAATGCGATTCACTTCAAGTTCGCTTTATCCCGTTTACATGCAACTACGGACATGTTTAGTTCTGACATGCTGCAGGTTAGCTATAATTGTGTTACTGTCCGATGCACATGGTGATGAACCAGCAACTAAAGTTACTGCCTTGGAGTATATGGTGCTAACACGGCACAGTTTTGTACTAATTTCTTGTCAGTTTTGTTGCCCCGTACAGTGTCTTTTCGCAGATCGTGTTGCTCAAACTAGAGATGCGTCACCTACTAAGGGCCTTTACCTAACTTGGCAGCACGGACACAAATGCGCCCTTGAATGTCCACTTCATTCAACTGGGCACTACACATGCCCTTCTAAAACCCTTGCTTGGTTTTCGATCCTCTGCCGCTTCGAGGACTTCATTTGTCGGTGTTTACAACTTTTGCACGGCCCTGCAAAACGCTCGCTACTCTCACAAAGGCAAATGAAATTGGCGAAGAGAAAAATTCGGCACAACATACATCGATGTAAAAAAAAAAAACGCGCGAGAGTGTCCGGATTCACAAACAAACACTTTGTGAGGAAGGGAACAAGGGTTCATTACACGCGAAGGGATCAAGGGCAAGAGAACGAGGGCTTGTGGTACTGGAATTGAAAACAGCCCATGATAAAGTATTAATAGGTACTTGTCAAGCAAAGTAATTATTTCACTGCTAAAATCGAAGTAAATACTTGGTCTTCGTTAAGATTATTATTTATTGCATATATCTATATATTTATGTTTGCGTGTATACTCGTCGTATGCGCACGCATCCTGGCTGGTTAGATTCTGCGGGACAACGTAGACTTTGAACAAGCTAGTTTTGTAGTTTTAGTAGAGGAAACTTGTCAGTGTTAAAATGACCTTAAGCGCATGCGTTTGCCTAGCAATTTAGAGCAAACGAACAGTGAGATTTTAGGTTATGTGATCCTAAAATAAAAACAACTTTTCCTATTTTGAAAAAACCAAACACTTTATTTATGCGTTATACGTCGCCTATACACGACAACACATGCGCGCATTGCCAGTTGTCCCACCCAGTTAACGAAGAAACCTAAGTTCATCACTAAGGCCAAGCTTAACATTTTTTTACAAATTCACTCCATTGGTAATGAAATCAAGACCACATACAGTACCAATTTCGCAATGAAAATGGTTAAAGTGACGTCGCAGAAACGTTAATGCATCACGTGATAGAGGGAGCGCCTCTGGACAGTACCCAGTTGCCTAAAACTGTCGCACAACAGGCTGGGAAGGCAGAAGCTTGCGTGTTAAGAGGCAGATCTGTATACCAGGGCCTCGTGCTCGCGAAGAATATTACCACCCAGACTACATTTGTACGGGGTCGTACGGTCAGACCGCACGAAGCCGGATGGTCGGCTTGTCATATAAACCACTAATCTTGGCCGTGGGGTAGGTACTGGTTCTGCCAGACGCACTACAGGGAGAGAGGATTGTCGTACCCGCCGACTGACGTGCGGTAGCAGGACGTGGCACCACATTCCGGGAGACCCTGCAGTCTCCGAATGAGGCTGGCATATAGTCACGGCGTCCACTGCGCTGTTCGCCTTTGACCCCCTCGGCATCTTGCGGCACGCCGTCAGTGGCACCAGGAACGTCAACGTTGGACAGAGTAATTGCGACGTATTATGTTCTCCAATGAGTCCCCGCTTCAGTCTCGAAGCCGTGTTTGGCGCAACAGTGGTGCAACGCGACGATCCTGAACTGATTCGTGAACGCCCATACGTCCCGGACACCAGGTGCCGTCTGTTACGATTCCTGGTCACGTCTCGTGCTTGTTGAAGGCACGAAAACAGCACAGCGATGTGTCAGCGAGGTTCTGCGGCTCCATGTTTTGCCATTCTTGTGCAGCATACCCAATACCATCACGCAGTGAGATAACAATCATTCCCATACGACTCGCTTCAGATTCCACAAGATGTGAACACCATTCCTTGGCCTGCCAGGTCTCCAGATTTGTCCCCCCATTTGACACATATGGGATATGATGGGGCGACGTTTGCATTACCGTCAACCACCTTCCCAAAACACTGGCTGATAGACGTCTGCAGTTACGCGAGGCATGGCGTTGTGTGCCCAAGGACACTATCCGCCACATGTACGATGGAAAGCATCGTCGCATCGCTGATTGGATACCTGCGAGAGGAGGCTCCATCCCAAATTGAATGCGTACTTTGCAGAAGATAAGTAAAGCACAATCCATGCGTGAAAGACTTATCGCTACTCATTTGTACTATCATCTATCAGTCTGTGGCGGTTTAATAACGTTTCACGTAAGGTAAGAGGGTGCAGCGATGCCCGTGTTCATCAGTGTACATTTACAGGTGCTTGAACCAAATTAGTTAAAATATTTATAAAAGTAACAATGTAAATATTAATACTGACACGGACAAACAAGATCAAAGTTATTGCAAAACAGTAACTCACTCTTAGGGAAGTTTTGTATTAGTTCATTTTTGTATCGTTTTGCTGTGTAAGGTCAAACCGCCAAGCTGGCAGTGGTATGTATGTTATGTCTATATACATATATATATTTTTTTTCACTATATCATCCTGGACAACCTAAGAGAGGAAACATGATTGGTAATGGTAGTCTTAGACCGAGTTACATGGAGTTTCTAAGAAATGGAAAAACGTCCAAGAAAAAGACTACAGGCCCCAAATATATAATATTGCATATACAGTTTTTCTTGACTGTACCATGCCTAAGTAGTGGTCTTACTATCGACTGTGTGTAATTTGCATTGTGAAAAACACTCTTCCGAATAAAACAGTTTTTTTCCTCTAGACAGCGATCGTGCTGGCGCAGACACCTGCTTCATTTCTGATAGTACCCGAACTAATGTATAAACCCAGATAGCATGTAAGCTAACGAAAAGCTTCCCATTTGACTTGAATATTCCTTGCCGAGCAAGCTTGTCTTATCATATGTGATTCAAGCTTGATTCAAGCCAAATTTCTCATGACTGGCACATTCTTGCAAACGACAAGCTTCCAGATGGCTTGAAGGCAAGCTTGCGGCAAGTATAACTAATTAAGCGTGATACAAGCTTGATCTGTGGAGACTAGTTAGCTTGATTCAAACTTGTTGGCTTGCATAGCAAACTTGATTCAAGCTTACCGGCTTGTCGTGACAAGTTTGACTCAAGGCGATTATGCTCTTGGGGACTTATCTGTCAGCCGTCTTATAAACATGAACTTTACATCATTTAGCGAAGGTGTCTGGCTATGTATGCCCTCAGGACATACAGCGTTGTCTAGAATATGATGGATGGGTTTTGACGCCATCTTGGAAATTAAAGTAAATGGGTTGGTTAAGTAAGGTATTATTTGTTAAATGAAACTAAGAAGGAGACCTTTGTAATTCAATAAATAAGTGTACAAGATTAATTATAAGAAATCGCCGACAAACTTCGTCTTTATATTCTTCTAGAAGAAATCATTTTAAAACGCACACATGACTCATGGTCTAAAGTGACTTGTGAGGGCAGAAGCTCGACTTAAACCGTTAGCCTATTACAAATATTACATACTAGCTTTTACCCGCGAGAAATAAGGGTATTTGTTAGTAGACAGACACTGATCATAAGCACAGAACAGAGCACTAACAATGTAATTTTTTGGTGCTAGAATCTCTCTTTTACATAGCCACTGGTCGTCATTTATATTTCGTTGTAGAGCTGGGTAAACGCTAGCAATCAGTTCCGTGTCACTCTGCACCAAATTACTAAAATTCCCCGTTAGTGACACACAGCCCTCGGCATCTGTTTCTAACCGCCCACATCCAGTTTTTAATAGTGTTTTCAGCATAATGTCATGTATTAACGTCATTGTAGAGGTGCACTCTCATATTTGTCGTCAAGCTGAATTTTTTGACATTTGCCCATAAGCTTGACGACTTGAGACAGGCTTTGATTTCATATGCAGGTGTACCCCTCTGAATCACCGGTAGAGTTTGGCGGAAGTCACCAGCCAGTAATACAACCATTCCTCCCATAATGTCTGTATTGTTTCGTATATCCTGAAGAGTTCGGTTTAGGGCCTCTATCGCTTTTTTGTGTGACATTGTGCTTTCGTCCCACACTAACAACTTATATTGACGCAGCATTGTACCCCGAGCTCTATTTTTACTAAAGTCTTGAAAGACTTGATTTTCGTTTGCTAGGCATTATTTATTTAACAGACTATGAAAAACTAAACAACAACAAAAACAGTTGAAAAAGTTATCAAAAACAATTACCAAACCAACAAATCGNAACAACTTATATTGACGCAGCATTGTACCCCGAGCTCTATTTTTACTAAAGTCTTGAAAGACTTGATTTTCGTTTGCGAGGCATTATTTAACAGACTATGAAAAACTAAACAACAACAAAAACAGTTGAAAAAGTTATCAAAAACAATTACCAAACCAACAAATCGAATTCAAAGTGCAAATCAGTACCAAAGGTCAATCTAGTCTAATAAATCGAACAATATTCGAATATTCCCAAAAAAAAAAAAACCAAAACGAAAAGCGAATCAAATGAAACCAAAATAAAATTTAGTTAATTGAAACTATTTGAACGCCATCTATTGTGAATTTTTAAAACTACAATTGGTATGTCGTTTAACATAGAATAAATATAGGAAATTATATATTGAGTAAATGTTTTGAGATATTTTCTCGTGATAAAAAGTAGCCAATATCACCTTTCAGCCGTCCAACTATTTCTGTGCAAGAAATTACGTCGATCTGTTGCTCGGTTGCGACGTTGCATTGTGTTTCCGTTTGTGTACTTTTTAATTTTCCAATAAGAATTTTCCCGAGGGAATGAGCTATTTTCTCGGGATAAAAAGTAGCTTAGGTCACTTCCCGGCCTTCCAACTATCTGTGTGGAAAAAATCACGTCGATCCGTTGCCCCGTTGCGACGTGAAAGAAGGACAAACAAACAAACACACTTTCGTATTTATAATATTAGCTAGGATAGTGCTTGAGATAAAAAGCTGAGTGTTTGCATTATGTGTGCATGGGCGAAGATTTTCAACCTCTGCAAAATCTGTCGGTGTTACGTACTTTTTAATGAAAAATATTGGGTCTATTGCCCTTATTTTACATTAACTTTCATGAAGCAGATGCATTTGGATTTTTATAAATGTTTTATTAATCGGAACTTTAAACTCAATGAACAATACCATCTTACGTTATTATCCTAAAACAGCACCTGAGTGAGATTTTTACTTCTCTCGCATATGGAGATTAATGTCTCCATACGAGTTTAATTATTCCATACAATTATCATGTACTACAAACATTTAATGTAGAGATCCCTATTTGGTCAATGATTTTCTCTCGTGCAAGTCATCACTTTGAATCGGAATCAGATTATATTTACTGATTGCCAATTGAAACTGCTCCAGCCGAAATCTGTAGGAAAAAAGCACTTATGCTTCAGTTAAAAGAAATTCATTAATTGAAACAGTAAAACATCAGACTGGGATTTCAAAATAATTTTACATTCATGTGGGAAATAAATAAGTACAACTATTTTAAGTACAACTATTTTGTCGTAAAAAAAATATTACGTAAAAAATTACGGATGTGGTTAGGATCGAACCTCTACCCAAAATGTAGTACAAAGTCAATCATCTAATTAACTCTACTTGGCCACTATGCGAAAGGATTTGTATTTTGCATAGTGTACTCAAAAATATTGTATGTCCCAAATTAATGTTTACATTCTGTATACGCTAATAACAGAGAAACTATAAATATAAACTGATGGGATGTGTATTTGGCACTATAAATAAAACGTTGGATGTGTGCGAACTTTAATAACAGTTACAAATTTTCAAAAATTCCGCCGTCGGCAGCATGACATCGTCTGCAACGCTGCAGAAGAGGACGACAAACAGTGTAATCATTTTACGGTCCCTTCCAACTTTTATGAAGCCCTAATAAAGTTCTACTTGCATGGTATCCCTCCGCCTCATGCAAACAAAGTTTAACCGGGTGTAAAATTACACCAAAGGGACATCGCACCGCATTCGTGTGCACTCAGTGTAATTTTCTTACTAGGCGTTACCAACACATCTATTTTACCCCTGATTTCATTCACATTAATTAAAAATTAAATATAATCATTTATAAATAAAAAATAAGTATAAGTTCGTTTTAACCAAAAAAAAAGGCACTTTTATGTTAACACAAGTATAAAATGCTTGTGATATGTGGCATATTTAAGAAGTAACAAAGCGCGTCATACTTTGGTGACTTTTCAGAGTTGAGCTGAGAGATTTGAGCGGCTCTTAACAGCGACGTCTTCAGGCCCGATGAGGGTGAAATGAGGTGCGAATGGAACAGCGCCGGAATGAAAGGGTGAGAGAAACTGGAGATCCTCGAGGAAACCCTCCGACCTAGCGGCATCGCCCGGCACGATTCCCACTTGCGAAACTCCAGGAGTGGCCTGGCCGGGCATTGAACCAAGTTCGTCTTGGTGGGAGGTGAGCAGGCTAACCTCTCAGCCACCGCAGCCTCTGACTTTCCAGAGGTTTGCTCAATGTGTGAAGAAACCGCGAATAGACTATACCGAGTGGGCGCTTCTCTGTTAAGAACCCCCCACCCACCCCTAACAATCTACGTTCACGGTAGTGACGTCACACCACTGCGCATTGTCGGCACGAGAGAGTTCCTAATGGACCTGGAGTAGTGTAGACGGTGTGTGTAGGGTAAAATGCTAACGCGGACGAAATGTCTAACCAGAGACGCATGATTTTACTAAGGCACACAATTTTAAGGTAGAACGATAGTTAAGTATTTTGTAAGATTTATAGCCAGTTGATAGTTTTTTTTTATTGTAATGTTATTCTTTAGTTTTAACGGACATTTGATGTATTTTGTTAATCACAATTTTGTGAATTGCACTAAAATATGAAATAAAGTGCTGTGTGTATCTAAACTACTGTAACAAACTTCCGGAGATCAAACAAGCAAAAATGGCCCTATAATCATATGTTTTACGTGTATCACTACCGTCACTTGCTGTGTTGTTACGTTGGATCGGGCGTCGCGGTCCAGTGCATTGGCCTGCACGGTCTCCTGACCTCAATGCTCTGGAATATTAGCTGCGGGGATATATGAAAAGTGTGGTGAGTGCTACGCCGGTTAACGACATCGACGACTTGGAACAGCGTATCAACAACGCGTGTGTAGCTGTCGACATGTCCCAGGTATCTCGGAGCGGCTTCGCCAGTCCGTGATGAGGCGTTGCCACGAATGCATCGCTGCCCATGGCGGACACTTCGAGCATCGCCTGTGATGTGGCCGATGTACGTCCTGTAACTCAATAACAACACCTTGTAGGACATACGTACACTGAAGAGCCAAAAAAAAAAAAAAACTGGTATAGGCGTGCGTATGCAAATAACAGAGGTATGGAACCAATCAGATTAACGCGATGCTGTCGGCAGCTAGATCGGTTACTGCTGCTACAATGGCAGGTTATCGAGATTTAAGTGAGTTTGAACGTGGTTTTATAGTCGGCGCACGAGAGATGGGACATAGCATCTCCGAGGTAGCGATAACATTTGGATGTTCGCGTACGACCATTTCACGAGTGTACCGTGAATATCGGGAATCCGGTAAAACATCACATCTTCGACATCGCTGCGGCCGGAAAAAAGATCGTGAACGAACGGGACAAACGACGACTGGCGAGAATCATTAAACGTGACAGACGTGCAACCCTCTCTCAAAATTGGCGCAGATTGGATTTGTGTACTGCGCTGCAGGATTCATGGCGTGAATAGCCTCCTGCATACCTTCAGACATTAGTCGAGTCCATG
>NQII01006194.1:21680-38895 GCA_002778355.1 Clitarchus hookeri | reverse complement strand
GGTAGCCATAGTTTTCTAAAAGTGCAAAACGTTTTAGCCTAGCGCCCTGGTTACTTCCCGTATAAATGTCTCTTGTGTTGCCTTAGTTACGTCCAGCGTTTCCGTCGATTTATGTTGGTGTTTCGTAGATCTGTACTGGAGAGACAGAAGGAGTGTGGCAAGTGGGGCATCCCCCCCTCCATCATTCTCCTTAAGGAGCACCAAAATCCTCCACATTGTATATCTGTGGGTTTTCTTACTTCGCGATGCTCGGTAAAGTTGGAGGTCACTAAGTAATGTTATTCAGTACGTTTTTACTCACGGGCGTCGGATCCATTTTAGAATTTGGGTAAGGGAGGGGGGAACAAAGTTTTGTTGAGAATTTGGCGCCCCTGGTGTTGTAAAATGCGGTTTTCCTCATAACTGTGTTTTGAAATCAATTATGGATGCAGTTATACGCACACATTGCTTCCTATGCACATACTTGGACACAAAATACTTACACCAATGTAAACATTAGTATTTAATATTATTATTGATCCACATTTTTAGTAACTATACGTAAAGTATGTATTTTAATCTACATTGTTATCTTCTTGTGTCGCCTTCTTCGATGGGGAGAAGGGGGGGGGAGGCGCAGTTCCTCTTTACATCCGAGCCCACTGTTTAACCATTAGAATAACGGTTTTAAAAAANGGGGGTGGGGTAAGGGGGTGAGGGAAGTGAGCCAAAGGCGTGCTGTAATCCTCAAAACTGTCACGCGACAGTATTTAATATTATTATTGATCCACATTTTCAGTAACTATACGTAAAGTATGTATTTTAATCTACATTGTTATCTTCTTGTGTCGCCTTCTTCGATGGGGTGAAGGGGGGGGGAGGCGCAGTTCCTCTTTACATCCGAGCCCACTGTTTAACCATTAGAATAACGGTTTTAAAAAATTGTGTTTATTCAGAAGCAATGAAAGATGACAAACTAAACTTAGATATAATAGCAGCTATGACTACAGTGATGAGGTGGGAGGGTCGACGGGCTTCCTCCGGGATCTCCCGTTTCCCCCGCCCTTGCATTCCAGCGCTTCTCATTACTCATCTCGCTTCACCCCATCGGCTATCCAGACCACAATGTTAAGAGCCGCCCAAATCTTACCTCCCCCCCTTCCACACCACCATTTTTTATTTGGAAATTGTTTTTTTAAGCTATAACAATGCACTTGGGGGGGTTTTTTTTTTTACCGTTGGTTGCCAGCCGACAACACAACGGATCCAAAACAATTCGTATAGTGTGTTTTTATGTTTGTTGGTTGGATGGGGTGCAAACTTATTCTGTGCCCAGAGCAGCGTCACTAGTCTTAAAATTTTGGGAAAAGGAAGGAGGGGGGGGGGTGGAATATGCCATCCTTGGTCTCTCCTTTCCGACGCCCATGTTTCTACTGATAATTGTTTTGCGTAATATGCGTGTAAACACTGCCATGATTGTTATAAAATTATTTATTTGCGAAGGGAAGCTTTATCCAGCACCAGGGGCATCAATACTCTACATTACCTTTAACCCCCCCCCCCTTTTCTTGACGACCCTTTTCTTCCCATCACCTAACTGAGAAAATGTTCGCTTCCCGTCGGTGGCGTTTTATTGTACAGGCTAAATCGCAACTTAGCAGATTCTGGAGATTACACCCGAAATAAGCGTGCTCTTAATTTTATGGAAATTTTTGTTCTGTTAAAAGCATTTTTATCGGTGCCCGTTACGTTTTAAATACATTATTACAGTAAACAAAAAACTAATTTGATTCTCTCACTAAGTCTACTTATTAAGGTGGTCACCGCAGTAAGTGTTCTTATGTCAGAACCTTTTTTTATGTAATAATAAGTACAGTTGAGAAAAATTAATAAGTCACTTTCATGTTTGAGGTGATAATTGTACACAATAGGGTTAAAACAGAGATTACTGTTTTTGTTTCAATTGGTGTGTCTATAGTTTGATAAATATGACGCTGTAAGTAGGGACACGTGTTTTTCGCGAAATGATGTACGCCGAGGCTAGACTCCAATACCCTATGAGCACACTTTCGGTCTTCCTTTCGCTATTGTGCGCTTGTCTTTGTGTGCGGAACGTCTGCTACGTGAGTGAACTAATCAGAATTAAGCTTCTCCGATACTGACCGTCCGTGATTCTCGGACAGACATGCAAGACGCGCAATACTTCAAATGATCCAATCACGTAAGTGGTTCTGAACTAAATTGTTTTCCAACACAACTTGTCCTGAAATCTTTTCGCGAAAAAAAAACAGGTGCCCCTAGTTATAACTAGAGACCAGAAAAATTCGCGAGTTCAATGACCTGCAGTATAAACTCTCCAGTCTTATGTACAAATGTGCCGATATCAACCGCACATTGGTTGTCATGTGTCACAGTAGAAGGCGACGGNACAGGTGCCCCTAGTTATAACTAGAGACCAGAAAAATTCGCGAGTTCAATGACCTGCAGTATAGACTCTCCAGTCTTATGTACAAATGTGCCGATATCAACCGCACATTGGTTGTCATGTGTCACAGTAGAAGGCGACGGTTGGGCTAGTCTTCTCCAGGAGGTGTCAAACACCGTGTGGACCAATGGCTGAAGTCTTATAAACACACGTGTTTCGAATTCTAGCTTGTCCCGAAATGAATCCGCGAATTTTTCAGGTCTCTAGTTATAAGTAAAGGCTTTCCACAAGGGGAAAGGTAATCAACAAACAAGTGCTCACGCACATAATTATAATACAACAATAGTTCGCCTTAATTATGTGGCGAAGTTCAGGTATACCGCCTTCTCTTAAAACCAATCAAGGTAACTTATTCAAAATCAAAATAATAATATGCTGAACTAGTTTGTTCCCTAACTTGTACGTATGCAAGCTCTCAGCACTACTACGGATAAGTTAAGTTATAGGAACACGTCATGTGATTTAGGAAGATTTCAAATACTGGGACATAAATAAATAATTTGGAAAGTAATTTACTATGTCATACAGTGTAGGCCTATATGGTAAAACGCTATTATGGCAGCTAAAATTACTTCAGGGGAAACATACAACGTGATCTGGGTTTAGAGTCGCGCTGCCAAACGCCGACGTAGAACGGTCATGTCCGTGGAGGTAAATGACAAGTCTACGGCGAAGTGTAGCCGTGGCTTGTTGCTACGCCCTTAAGAGCCGTGTTCAAGGACTTTTATACTTTGCGTCACGAAAGCTTCTATCCAATTTTTTTTTTGTTCGTAACACCCCCGCCCTGAAACACTCCAGATAAAAGTGTTCTATTTTTATCTCCTTTGTCCGCTTCGTCTTTCTCGCGCGCAGGGAAAATGGTTTATCACAATCTAGAGATTTATGGAGGTCCCAGTTGGAGAGAGGATCCAACCAGTGTTCCGTGTGACGTAGTGCGCACAGCCGAGCACTTAAGGCGAATCCCTAGCAAAGAATAAACTCAAACGCCTCAAGGTTACGTNTTCCCGGTTGGGTCACTCCCGGATTTTCGTATGGAGTCGTGCTGGATGATGCCGCTTTTCTCGGGGGATCTCCCATCTCCCCCGCCCTTTCACTCCGGCCCTGCTCCATGCTCACCTCATTCACCCTCGTCGGTTCTCAAGACCTCGCTGTTAAGAACCGCCTAAATCTCTCCACTCACTCACTCACTCAAGGTCACGTCTGGCTACAAGGAAGCATTGCGTCAGGTCCTCCCAAGACTTCGATGCACACATCCGGGAAGCTGAATTCCTCGCAAATGAGACCTGTAACATGCGATGGAAGCCAATGAGTTAAACTACACAGGTCACTTTGTACTTCTCTCTTTCAAAACTTCCGCCTACCTGGCGCTTCAACTCCGTTGCAGTGTATCTGAAACACGCGTTTTCCAACGAAACTAGTAAGCGTGCGTTCAATGTGCTGATCCATGAAAAACACACACTTCACACTACCCACTTCAACTTTCAGTACGTCATCCACATTACAAACACCATTTCATAGTACTCCAATTTGTCTAAGAACGGCTTTTCCAAAGCGCCGTATCTCAGAAGAATATACCCATCAGATACAAAAAAAAAATCTACTCAAGGGCCCTGCACTGAACCTTCCCACAGACTTCCCACCAGTAAAATAACAGGGTCACCGCTGAAAGTCCCATAGGTACATGCAGTGCGTCGAGATCACTACACGCCAGTTCAGAGCCTTGCGCTTAATGGCGATGGGGTACTTGAAGCGAGTGGCAGTTTCGCCCTTATCGCTCCTGCACTTCTCGGCCTCAAACGCGGAAAAAAAAAATCTCTAAATAGGCGGGAGCCTTAAGAGCGTTGGATAACAACAAAATAATAATGTTATATTTCTCCCAAGCATTGTTCAACACGTATTGTAAATAATTACACTTTATATTTTTTTAAATAATTTAATGTCAAATACAACATTTTTCTTTTTTGCTGCATCCGTAATAACATATACTAACTAAGTTGTACAAATGAAAAAAATCTACGTTGTAAGCTAATGCCGTGGGCTACTCCTTGACATTTATGTAATCACCAAATAACAGTTCATGCATAAAAAATGTTAAAAAAATATGCAAACATTTTTGTATATTTAACATTTTTTCATATAAATGGCTTGTTATTTGGTAATCACGTATGCCACGTGGTAGTATATTTCATTAGTTTACTTTGCAAAAATTTTAATCTCTACAACTTATTCAATATTTGTTATTATGGTTGCAGCAACACAGAAAAATGTTGTATTAGACATCAGATTATTCAAAAGGTAAAACGGTATTTTTTATTCGAGTAAAATGTCATCACATACAAAAGCCATTTTTAACCATTTTCGCTATTTTTCTTTGAATGTATTTAATAAGATAAAAATAACAAGAAGTTACTAATAACTAATGAGCCTACCTTCCTCTACATGAGTGCAAATAAATTATAGTAAAGTTCTTAAAAGCTGAGATGGCAGGCAGGCGTTGACGTCTCATTGACAGTTAAATGTAAATATTTTACATAGTTTCTTAGGTAGAGCACACTAAGCTAAAATGTTTGTGTAGGCGCCTTTCGTTAAATAAGAGACTTTCATGCCTAAAACACTTAAATTAATTTGGCCTATCACAGTACAACTTCTCCGCCAAATTTGAAATAAATAGGTTTATTGTTTCCCGAGATATGACATAAATAGTATTATTTCATGTCGGGCTGTCTTACAAAATGGTGGAGAAATATGGCTTTTCATTGACAATTTTGATGTATATAGTTTATGCTGTCAGCATACAAAGTTAAGCTAAAAAAATTTTGTAGTTTTGTACTTAAAAAATTTTGAGCTGAAAATGTTATATGGCTACCATTTTGAAAATGTGTGTCTGACTTTACATGGCCTGCCATAGTGCTACTTATTTGTCAAATTTGGTAGAAATCGGTTGCTTTTTGGAGATATAGCGTAATTTGAATATGTCGTGTGATACTATTTTACGAAATGGCAGACAAAAGAGATCTTGTGTGGATACATATGATAGTTATAATAAATACAGCCAGCATACAAAGATTCATTGGAATTAATTACATGGTTTCGACGATACAACATACAAAACTAAAATAGCTATATGGCCGCCATTTTGAAAATAAGTGTCTAGCATACCTAAAACATAAAATTTAACATAACCTACCGCAGTTCTACATGTTTGCAAGAATCGGTCAATTGTGTCCCGAGATATGACATAAAAATTTTATTTATTCGTGTGGCACTATCTTACAAAATGCACGACAAAAGAGGCTCTGTGTAGTGTGTAGACACATTTAATGTTTGCTATATAAACTCCCAGCATACAAACATTCATTGGACTGGACTATAAGGTTTCGAAGAAATAGTATACTATGCTATAATAGCTAGATGGACGCCATTTTGAAAATAAGTGTCTGACATACTTGAAACATATTTGTACATATCAACTGCCGCAGTAACACTTGTTTGCCAAATTTGGTAGTAATCTGTCAATTGTCCCCCGAGATATTATACAAAAACTTTATTAATTCATTTAGCGCTGTCTTATGAAAAGGCGTTCAAATGTGGATGTTTTTTTACTTATACGGTGCTTCAAATAGATACTGTTAGCATACAAAATTTGGTTTAAATTGGTATAATAATATGGTAGTTATACTAAATAAACCTAAATTATTTGTGTGGCCGCCATTTTGTAAATAAGAGCAGAATCAAGTTCAATTACTTACATTTATCTAGTCTATTATAATATTACACACGTGCAAAATGTGGCGACAATTGGTTGAGTAGTTTTCGAGATATAATGTAAAAGCTTAATTTTTTCATGTTTCATGTGGCGCTAACTTCTAAAATGGCGTACCAACAACAATACTCAACTTTGAATTCAATGGTTACAACTTGCACTGTTAGCATACAAAATTTGGTTGAAATCGGTTGCATGGTTTCCGAAATATGGCATATCACCCTAAACATTTAAAAGGCCGCCATTTTGAAAGTAGGTGCATGGGGTGGTTGAAAACTATAAAAGTCGGATGTCCTTACATAGTACTATATATGTACCGAGTTTGGTTAAATTCGGTGTACGCATTCAAAATTGAAATACGGGGGACATACACACGTACATGCATACACACACACAGACAGGAAAGTGATCTCATAAGTCTTTCTTTCCTTCGGGAAGTATGCTAAAAAGTTGTGGCTGTTGATAATTATTTTGTTTCTTTTCCTGCGGAAAAAATTCGTATTCCTAGAGCATATGTTATCTGAGATACGAGAGTCCGCGCAAACACAGATTTCACAGACAATATTTTACGATAATCCCTTTTCAACGGTCGCAATACGGCACTCGACCAGCAAATTAATCTTGAATGGTCTTTTTCGTCTTCTTTTTTTTTTCGGTGCGTGGGTTTGCCAATCGCAGGGTGTATCTGCAAACATGCATGCGAGTTAAAAAAAACGCCCAACAATATTTCGTAATTTGACTTCGCTGGATCAGGAAATTGAATTACCGAATCACAGGGCTGGTACATTTGGGTTCAGTTTAAGTGAATCTGCATTCGAAGAGGAGGTTAACGTCTCGTGAATGGCACTTCCGTTCTGGCAGACATGGCGCAGTTATCACAGTGAAATGCCTTCGTGAAATTTGATATTATGACAAGTAACGATGGTTCGTAGATCCTCAATAGCAAAACACAGTTAACGTCATTTCAATGAATCTTTGGTGCCTAGGGTGTAGGGCGGTAAAAAAAGGACAAAAACAAACATTTAATTACATTAATGTTATATTTAATTGAAAAAATACTATCGCCTTACAAATAGCCTTATATTTATGGATATTTACTTTTTTAATACATGCTGTATCTGGTTTAGACAGAAAAAAAAATGGTGTCCACTCTGTGCCCTCCAAATGAGGTAACAATTGGAAAAGAGAGGGGTAAATAATGGACAGCTGGTAACTCAAAAACTATGGATGGCACACACTTCAGAGGGCAAAAATTGATCAGAGCAGACGTTCTCCTGTACAGTGCACTTTGTTTAAAAATTGTAAGTTACATGGTTAAAGAACGACAACAAAATGTTACTCATTCAAATACATAAAAAAATTAGTTGACAATTCAAGTGGTTCAAAGATTATTTTTATGGATAGAAAATTGCCAAACCAATCATTGTTCTGTGTCTAATAAATAAATATATACATTGTTACAGTTTATTTATTAAATTTCAGTCTTTCCTTTTTAAGTATACTTTTTACTGTGTACATGTCGTAAACCTTGACAGTGTCCAATCTTCATCTCACCGCACCAAATATTTGTGAATTATTAGTACTTCCATTGATACATTCGCAATGAAAAGTTTTATTAAACAAGGCCAAATTTATTTATTATGTTGGATTTTGAAAGATGTGGCTAAAGATACTTATGTACATAAGTTACAAGCCACACATACAAATGCTATAGGCCAGGTTGCAATTCCGCGAGAAGTGGCGGAACATTAAAACCTACAAGTTGCTACTTGTTGACTGAGTAGTTAGATAATGTAGGTCCGGGCACAGGGGCTGGGGACACTGGGACACAGCCGCCATCTGGGATTGCATCACCACCTGCTCTGTCAGTCCAATCGCCATCTTGTTTCCGTCCGCCATTTTGTTTCTAGAATTTTCTATTTCATGCTGTGTAATTTCATCATGCTATTTCACACTCTATCATTCCCACCTATGTGATCACCTCTGGCCACCATCTTGCATGTCGAAGAACAGCCATCTTAGATGTCGTTTTCTCTGGGCAGCCATCTTAGATGTCGTTTGCTGTGGACAGCCATCTTGTTTCGTCTGCTGGTTACACATTCACATTGTAGCCAATAATTCCAGTGATTTTTTTTCGTTTATTTGTATTGTGGGCAATGCCACGTATTCATGTTAAATTACCTCTTTGTAACTGACTCAATCTGCTCCGTCAGTTCAGTACAGTCAGAATCGCTACTGTGAAAACTGCGGTGAAATGTGATTCTCGGCGTCCACGAAGTTAGCGTGTTTGCTTAAAAAACTGTTTTTATTATTTTACTATGTTAATGGTTTTATAGCAGGTATAGAAGTAAACGTAATGAATATAAGGCTTCTGTAATAAATAATTAACTTATACATTTCAGTACAAATTTACATCATCGCTCCCGAAGTAATTTCATATTAAATTACGATACGGGTCTGGTGAAATGTATTTTACAAGAAATAAATTATATAAGTTTAAATTTCTCACATGTACTCGTAAATGTTTTCAAAAAGATCAAAAGTTTTCTAGCTTCCGATGTTCGCCGATGCGTCGGCTGTCTTAGAAAACGTCGTCCAGATTGTAAACTTGAATAACATTTTACAATAGGCCTTGCGGCAAGATGGCTGATTCAAGCGTCGAAGTACATATGCACAAGAATGAATAGAAGAAATTCCTTTTTAGAATAATATTAAAAGCAAACTTTAGAAAGTATGTATGTTTCCAAAAATCGTTAAATGGATTAATGCTACCAAAACTTTTCTTCGCAATGAAAAACAAAAGGACTTAGGGGAAAAAATTATTAAACGCAAGAAAAATCAGTTTTTGCACAAATACTGATATAGTAAAAAGATTTCACCTATATTATTACAATAAGAATGATTAAAATAGTTCGGCATGTATTGTTTATCGGTGTATTGAATTATGTGGGTGCACATCATTTATGGCCATGCGTGGTTTTGACTTGTGAAATTTTTCATTTCGATTACTGCTTAGCCACTATTTGTTAAACACTGATTCAAGTATACACTTCGGTGGCTATTTTTCAATATGGCGGACGATGTATGAGTCTTGAAACTTGAAGATTTTCAGCGTGTGTTCAGACAGCCCTCACGAGAGTCAATGTGTCAAATTTCACTTTGAGTGACTTTCCTTACTCACCCATATAGAATGTGAGCTCCAAGTCTCGTCATTTTAGTGTACATTAATGTTTATTTTACACGATGAAAAATATATTTCGTACAAGGCCTCGAGTGAGAAGTATAATGCGAGAATGTCGGGAAAAACCCGGTGAGGAAGGAATCCACAGATCAAACTAGCAGCAAAATACCTCCTTGCATGATGAAAGTTGATGGCTTCGGAATGTCTTCATTAGGCGTAACTTTAATAATAAAATCTCACGAACACCCACTGTTTTAAAGTAGTGGCTGTTAAATAGGACATGATATTTCTTGTACTCGTCCAACAGTCTCACGATGCTATCTGTACTTTAATCCATTCCCAAAACCACATTTTCAAGAGTTTTTCGCAATGAATTGTATCTGTATTCTCTGCTCTTCTCCCTCTCTGGTTGATATACTGGTGGTGACATGACTGGCAGTGAACGACCAATAGAATTTTTCGTTTCGTGCAAAACTCCCCTGAAAATAGGACATGCTTTACCTCCTGAGGGGACCGCAGTGGTGGTGTAGTAGTTAACTCTCCTCCCATCAAATGTGAACCGGGTTGGATTGCCGGCGGGGTCGCCCCCGGATTTTCGCATGTGGGAATCGTGCCGGACGATGCCGCTGGTCGGCGGGTTTTTGCGGAGATCTCCCGTTTCCCTCTCTCAACCATTCCGGTGCTGCTTCATTCTCACTTCGCTTCGCCCTCATCGACTGTCAAGACCTCGATGTTAAGAGCCGCCCAGATCTCTCCACTTCACTCTATACTGAGATAAACTTTTGTTTGAGCTAACAATACGTTTGTTTGTATATGGACAAACAAAATGTATACAGTTGATACAAACAAATATATGGTTGTCAGACAGATTTTGTTTGACCAACTAAACAGTTTTTTTAGTTCAAGTGCATATTTTGTTAGGTGAACAAAATATGTTTTGTTGCATTTCAGGTATTGTTTAGTCAACAAAATATTTGGTTAGAGGAACTACTTATTTGTTTGGCCATGTACAAACAAATATTTTGTTGTTTCAAACAAACCTTTCTCTCTGTGATCTCCTGTTTTCGTGCGAGTTCTGCCTTTCACGAAGTATTCGCGCTTGAGATCTAGTATGAGAGCGCCATCTTGCACATATTTTGCATGTATCTTGCGTCGTGTAAAAAGCTGATTTAGCGTGCGACGTGATTCCCGCAGAAATCACTTGTGGTATTTTTTTTTATTTTTTTGAAAATGAAAAAGTTTCCCTCGGAGCTGCGGAAGCTGCGGGCTCATTACGGCAGCAGACATCGGCTCAGTTCGGCTCTCTCCGCCTGTCTTCGTGCACGCGACAATGGCGCGCAGGCGACCGGCAGCAATTACGACTCGCGCGCCCTCTGCACGAGCGGAAATCAGCGAGCTCAGGAGAATGGCGAAACCGGTCCCTTACCCCTCCCTCCACTTCGCAAAACCCGAGACGAAATTTACCCATATTTCACCGCCCCTCCTGCCACCTATTTCGATTTTCCTCAAAACACTTGAGGGGGAGAGATAGAGAAGTCGTTGTTTTGTTACCAACTGTTGGGCCATAAAATGTATTCTGCATTCGTTATTGAAATTTCTTCTTCGACAAGGCATAGTGTATCACTCAGATGACTGAGTATAGTATATTATCGGTTTCTTCGCACATGTTGAATCAAACCTTTGAATAATAACCCCATGTACGACGTGTCTGGTTGTTTTATAAATTAGCAGTGTACCACGAGCCTTTTATACTTGTGTTAACACAAACACATATTATTTTTGTTTAAATTATCCTTTTCTTATAATTTTATTTTAAAATTATAATATTTTTTCTATAACTGATACGGATATAAGAGAGTGTGGTGGTAATGTATAGTAAGAAATATTATTACACAGAGTGCGCACGAATGCAGCGTGTTGTCTCTTTGGTGTAATGTACTAGACGTGGTTAAGCTATGTTTGCACGAATGGTGGAGGAATACCCTGGAAGTAGAACTTAAGCATTATAGCTTCAGAAAAGCTTGAAGTAACCTTGAATGGGCCATAACTGTAATATCAATAGAGTACCTTCATTTCCTTACCAAGTGGAAAAAATGGGAATTTCTTGCCTTCTGATATTGACTATTGAAACGATAATAGTGCAAGAAGTCAAACTATAATCGCCTCTAAAATTATAGTTAAGTAATATTCATTGCCCTAACAAAGTTACATTTTCAAAAACTGATCTCAAACATAAGTGATAACGAAATATATACAAATCCAATGGCGTTCACCTCTCTCCCTTACGCCCCAGTAAGCTAGAGCGAGCGTAGCATGAGTGCGCAAAATTCGCGTTAATATTTCACAGTGCTTGAAATAAATTTGCGTTTGTCTTTAAATTTTATTTACGTTAATTTTCCATCTTGTGAGTAGTAAGAACCAGAGAGTTCACCGCCAGGGGCTGTGGGTTGGGGAGCCGGGAAGCCACGGCTGCCATCTTGGATGGCATTATGCGGCAATCTCCGGCTCTGTCATTCCTCGCCAAAGAAGGCCATTTTCCATTTTTCCCTCGAAATTCCCATTTTCCCCCTCAAAACCCCCCAAAATTTCCCGAATTTCCCTCAAAACCAGAAAAATTTTCCACACAAATTCTCCTTACCAAAATTCATATGAGTCACTCAGTCCAAAAATAGCATGACTCTACAATGTGACTCGATGACTCTATTTTCGTGATGAGGGGTTGAGGGTTTAAGGGGTTACTCTGACATTCACGCTCCGTCATTCCATGCCAGCACCACCCATCTTGTCTCAAGAAGTTTGAGTTCATTGGCCTCTCATGTAACGTCTCTCATTCCTTCAAGTCTTTCTATTTCTCACCCATGCCCATTAACTCTCCCCTGCTCTATCCCTTGAGGTTTCCTCCTATTCATCCCGGTCTAATTTTTCTGTCTTGTCTTTTATTTCTCATGCCCCTCATTCCTTCCTTTTTCTTACTCTCCCTCGTTTGTTCTANATTTGATATCTTGTGTCTTTTCTTTTTATCGTGCTACCTCATTCCTTCCTGTCCCTCACTCTCTTGTTCGTTCTATCCCTTGAGGAGGTTTTCTCATATTCCTACTGGTCTCCTTTATTTTTCACCCTTTCCTCAATTTTGCTTATCGAGTTCTCCATCTTTGATGTTCTCTCATCACCATAGTTTGATGCCTCCTTGGTTTTCTCATATTCCTTCTGGTCTCCTTTCACCTGGCGTCCTGGTAGGGACGAGTATCATGCTCTGTCATTCCACCTACGCGACATGGCGAGAAGGGTACCCACTCACGCTTGCCCAGAGTCACATCACGCGAGCGCCAAATTTTCCTAAGTCCGCTTATGAGCATATTTGGCTGTAATTTCCAAGCCATTTAAGATACAGCCACGAAATTAAAAAAAATAGGTATCATCCCCGACAAGGAAAATACCTGCAGGGTCAAGTATGTCATAAGCCTACTTATAGGCATAGTTGGCTGTAATTTCCGATCTGTTTATTATACAGATGTCATATTCATAACATAGGCATCACCCCCGACGACGAAAAGGACCACTGAGTCAAGCATGGCCTAAACTCACTTATAAGTGAGTTTTTATTTTTTGAGATATTATTCCGAGTGTGTTCTACACAAAAAGTTCAAATATTTTTTATTGCAACACAAAAATAGCATTGACTAATTTTGCTTTCTCCTGAAATGTATGTGCTGAACCCTCAAGTGTGTCTTCCTCTTCCCCTTTTTCACATGCGCATGTATACTACTAAAAAAAAAAAGAGTTTTGTACCTCCGGAATTTCTGAGTTGCGATGTCGATCATAGCCCAAGAAAAAGTATGTGATGAAATTCATACCGCCTTTACAGAATACCACGCCAGACTTGACAAATGCCTTTTCTTTGTAATGCACCGAATGTCCCAGCGAACAATTTCCGTGTGCAACCAATTGCAGGTGATGCAAAACTTTTTTTAAATTGTGTATAAGAAGCACATTCACATTGTAGCCAATAATTCCAGTGATTTTTTTTCTTCGTTTATTTGTACTGTGGGCAATGCCATGTATTCATGTTAAATGACCTCTGTAACTGACTCAATCTGCTCCATCAGTTCAGTACAATCAGAGTAACTACTGTGAAAACTGCAGTGAAATGTGATTCTCGGCGTCCACGAAAAAAGCGTGTTTGCTTCGAAAACGACGAAAAGGACCGCAGGGTCAAATAATCATTAAGCTCACTTATAAGCATAGTTGGTTGTAATTTCCGAATTGTTTAAGATATAATCACAAAATTCATAACATAAGCATCTCTCCTGATGACGAAAAGGACCGCCGGGGCAAGTATACCCTATGCCCACCTATAAGCACAATTTACTGTAATTTCCGAACTGTTTACAATACAGTCACAAAATTCATAACATAGGAATTACCCCCGATGACGAAAAGGACCGCAGGGTCAAGTAGGCCTTAAGCCATCTTATAAGCATAGTTGACTATTATTTCCGGACCATTTAAGATAGTTACCAAATTCATAACATAGACATCACCGCCGACGCCGAACAGGGCCGCAGGCACAAGCATGCCCTAAACCAGGGCTGCTCAACCCTATGCCCGCGGGCCACGATGTGGCCCGCGGACGAATTTTGAATGGCCCGCGCAAGCAATTCAGAAAATTCCCGCCAAGTTGAAAAAGTGTTTTGTACGTGGTAGTATAGGATTAGGAAGACGTTTTATCTAACAAAGGCGGGTTGGTCTTAGTGCGAGTGTAGATGCACGTGTACATTGTTTTTGTGTGCGTAAGCTCGGGAGCGAAGTATTGTTTTGAGCCTCCCGCCCGCGCTTCCTCGCGCTCACCTGTTCCCGCACTGTGTTTCGAAAAACAATCGAGAGCGCGCGTCACTGCTTACAGTACATAATGTTTTTAAGTTGTGATTTTGTTGATGAAGAACTGAATCAAACATTTGATCGTTTTTGTTTAAATAAGTGAAGACATTGGTGTTCAAAGGTATGTTATTCATTATGAGCTAATTTAAGTAGATATTCATATTAGGTACCTATTCAGAAAGGAAAATAAACAAATGTTGTTTGTTTCAGTATGTCTCACAGCAAACCAAGTACGTCGAAATCGACCGAGACCTACCGTGTTTTTCATGATGAATGGGAAAATAAATATTGTTTTATTGAAAGCAAGGCGCATAAACCCATGTGTTTACTTTGCTCCGCTACAGTAGCTGTTGCAAAAAAATATAACCTAGAAAGGCATTATAAGCAAAATCATAATAATTTTGAAAAAGAGTACCCTGTTGGTAGTGCTATCAGAGAAGATTTTTTAAAGAAAAAGAAAAAGGAACTATTCAACCAACAGAATATTTTCGTTGAAAGGCACGACGAGCTTGAATCCATGGTCAAAACATCTTACGAGATTTCTTTGCTTTTAGCGAAAAAGAAGAAATGTTTTACTGATGGAGAAATTATTAAAGAGGCTTTGACAATCTTTGCACAAAACTGTAATGATAAAAACGTCAAAGCTAAAGCCGACAGTGTCTCACTCTCACGACACACTGTTACGAGAAGGGTGGAGGAGATGGCAGTTGATATCAGCAGTCAGATTCAAGAAATCGTAACAAAGTGCAAATACTTTTCATTGGCGTTAGATGAAACTTGCGATTTAACGAGTAGGTCTCAGTTGGCTATTTTTGTGCGGTGTATTGATAAACATTGGAATATATTGCAAGATTTACTTGAACTCTGTCAGCTAGAAACTACAACCCAAGGAAAAGACATTTTATTGAAAATTAGGGAATGTATTGAGAAAAAGGGCTTATCATGGGACAAAATGATATGTATTTGCACTGATGGAGCACCTGCAATGATCGGGAAAAACAAAGGTTGCGTAGCTTTGTTGCAGAATTTCTTGGGTCGCACACTATTTTCGTATCATTGCATTATCCACCAGGAAGCTTTGTGTGCAAAGGACATGAAATTGGATGATATTATGGATCCAGTGGTACGTTGCATAAATTACATACGTGCAAAAGCTCTTAATAGACGTGAATTCAGAGTTTTATTTGAAGAAGAAATCAGTGAATATGGAGAGCTTCAACTGTACTGCGCTGTGCGATGGCTTTCAAGGGGCAACATGTTAAAAACATTTTTCAACTTGAGAGAGCAGGTCGTGGAATTTTTGGAGGAAAAAGGGGTGTTACCTTTGGAAACTGATTTACTGAAGAATACATCTTGGTTGAGTGATCTTGCATTTCTTGTTGACGTTACGAATTATCTCAATATTTTGAATCTCAAATTACAAGGCAAAGATTGTTCATTTCCGACTATGTTTAGTTTGATAAGCGGATTTAAAGCTAAATTAAATCTGTTTTTAATTAACTTAAGCACAGAAAATATTGACCATTTTCCCACACTTAAAGATTTGAAAGAGAAACTCAATATTGACACCATCAATTGTTCTAAATACGAATCTAAAATTAGCTCCTTATTACAATCGTTTGAGAGAAGATTTCAAGACTTTGAGAGTAAAAAACAAAATATACAAATTTTTGTGAATCCCTTCATAATCAGTTTGACTGAAATAATTACTTATCCTGCCAATGTTCAGTTAGAACTCACTGAACTGCAAAGTCATTTTGCGCTAAAAAACCTTTTTGCCGAAAAAGTATCCTCAAAACCACAAAATTCTTCAGAAGATTTTGCAAATTTCTGGAAATTGGTACCAACAGAAGATTTTCCTATCATAACAGACCTGGCCTTACAATTCTTAAGTAGTTTTGGATCAACATATGTCTGTGAAAAGGTTTTCTCAAACCTTAATTATGTTAAAAATAAATACCGCACATCACTAACAGAGCAACATATTAGTGACTTGTTGTTACTTTCAACATCTGATTTGACGCCTAATATAAGAAAATTATTACAACAGAAGCAATGTCAGAAATCACATTAATTGTATTAACCTTAGTTTTTATTTAGTTCGATTTTGATTTAAGATACATAACATTAGAATGAAGAAGCAAAAGTGTATTGTTTTATTATTTTAATAAACAACAATTTCATTTCTTAATATTGGGTTTTTTCTTGCACAAGTCTTAAAAATAACTTAAATAACAACCGTCAGTGGCCCGCCAAAAATGTCTGAATCGTTCGTTTGGCCCGACTGTTAAAAAGGTTGAGCACCCTTGCCCTAAACCTATTTATTAGTATAGTCGGTTGTGATTTCCGAACTGTTTAAGATATAGTCACCAAATTCATAACATAGGCATCACCTCCGATGACAAACAGGGAGGTAGGGACAAGTACACTTTAAGTTCTCTTATAAGCATAGTTGTCTGACATTTCCCACCCACCGAAGCTACGACCACCAAATTTCATATCACAGACATCACTTCCGACTGCAATCAAGGAGATAAGGACAAGTAGGCCTTAAGCCCTAGTAACAATCGTCCTCATATGTAAAGAAAATAAAGGCATAAATACAGGCGTGTCACCAAGTTACCGTTGCAAGGATTATAGGATCCGAAATAGCACACACACACATGCATTGGCCTGCATGCACTCGACAATCACCCACCACCGCCCTTGTCGTCTGCTACCGCAGGTGTCTACCAACTCAGATCCCCCTCAGTGACAGTTAGCCTCCCTTGGACCAGCGACATCCAAGCTGTATATACACTGAAGCGCGAAACAAACTGGTCACCTGCCTAATATCGTGTAGGGCCCCCCGAGTTCGCAGAAGTGCCGCAAGACGACGTGGCATGGACTCGACTAATATCTGAAGGTACGCAGGAGGCAATTCACACCA